>JARHVA010007488.1:502500-670756 GCA_037957365.1 Torreya grandis | reverse complement strand
ATGATTTATTTAACAGTGTTTTTTTAAAAATATTTTTGGCCACTTAGTGGGACATAAATTCACCTCTAAAACTTAATTATAATGTAGGTCTGATTAACATGTGTTTGTTTTGAATCAACTAGTAAAAATTATTTCCTTCCAACTCTTATTGCACATAACATGACATCAAGTATTCTTGGACTATAGAGATGGATCTTTGCCCAATTGTGAATAATTGATCATGCATCACTAAAGGATTGAAATCAATTTAGAAGTCTAACTTACTAAATATGAAAAATAAACAAAGGAATATAATACTTAGTGGTTAATTGCTTTATGAATGATTGATAGTTTAGGTAGGTGGTAGGAAAGATGAAAAATTGGACTGTATGTTGCTTGGATTAGGATATGCACCTTTGAACGTGCCTAGATGATATCATCACCTTTAGGTCATTACGATCAAACAATCTCTATAGATTTTGCCTCTTTATTTTGATACATGTAGACGCACTTGTTTGTCCTTTAACACTATGTATGATGCTGAGATATTATTATGTATGCAACACATAAAAATCCACCTCCTTTACTTGAAACCTTACATTCACTTGTAATGATAGAATTAACCTTGCTAAAGGGGAAGAAAGGTGGGTTGAACTAACCTCAACCACTCCTTGTTGAGTGGTTGATTGTTGCTTATATATCCAATACTTAAAGAGGAAAGTGTAACTACATGTAGTTATCCCTATTATGTGAATATATGAAATTGTGCTCATTCAATGTATGTGACCGATGATCTAGTCCTTGATACTTTTTAATTGGCCACTTTGGCTTGTCTCTTGAGTGCTTCAGACTTGGTAAAGACTTATTCCTAGTGATTGTTTGAATAATTGGGAAGAATAGGGAAGTCCTTTTAAATGTACAAGTGTTTGATTATGCTATGGTGAGTGCTTGATAGATGAGTACTAGGATTATACCTATTTTATATTTATAAATAACCTTTTGAGTAATTTCTCATGCCAAAAACATGTGAAACATACAAATCAGCCCATATGAATGATTTAAATTTTAAATTTGATCATTACCTCGCATGGGATGAAACTATCACACTCAAACACTATTATCAAATGGTATGTCTAGAGTTTGACATTATTGTCCATGAGATAAGAACATTGATATGATGATTTGAAGATGTTTGAGTAAGCTAGATAATTAGTTTGACATAAACTATGGGATTTCCTATAGGTGATTGAGAGAAAATTGGGAAGGATAAAATCATAGAAGGCATTTGGATTTGAGAGAATGGTGAATGAGAGTCATGTTCATACACACAAGTCATGTAGGGTGAATGTAATTTAAAACTAACATTACCAAGTATTGAATACCATATTTTAGTGTCTAAAGTGCACTAAAGATGATGTTATGATCCTAGAGTTTTCAAGCTTACCTCATGACCTTACTAAATTGGATGAATAATAAGGTTTGTACAATACCTCTAAAACATGATGTTTTATATGAAATGACAAGCTTTCAAAGTCAAAATAGAGTTCACAACTTCACATAATAAGAAACTTAACATAGTTCCTTGTCACATAGGGTTGTACCTCTCTCACCTTTGCATAATAATTCACCACTCTTCACACAAAACTTCGCAAAGACCTAAATAAAAACTTGCACAAAACTTTATGATTTACATAAAACATAAGTATTTATTATTTTGATGCTTTAGGTTGCATGCTCCAATAAGGGTTGTTCATATCAACTATGCCCAAACACAAAAGAGGTGTAAAAAATAACTCTATAGGGTTGCACAAAATTACTTATTACTAAACTAAGCATTTTTGTTCATACAATATTGCATGTGAATCTGAATGCTCTTGCATCATAAAACTCAAGTAAGTGAAATGAACCATGAGATCCTTCTCATAAACATTCCATAAGTTACTCTAGAGATACTCTATACTTAACAACTTCTAATGTGTTCATCTAGGTCACATACTCAACTTTTCATCCTTACCAATTTAGCGAATAATACTTATATTTCTTTCCTTGCATCTTCTTGTTAACTCTAGAATCAATACCCTTTCAATATATTCTCTCATCTTATCAAACATTTATTATATCCAATTTGTATCTTCAGAATCTATGCTTACACTTTCATCACCATTTTCCCCCTCATGATAAGGTTACAAATCTAACACATTGAAAATTTCTAAAAAAATATATCCCATTAGGAAACTCTATTTCATATGCATTGGATGTAGACTTCTGAAGCACTTGCCATGGTCTATTCTTCTTCCATTTCAAGTTTTTCATATGTTCCTTTTAGGAATCTTTCCTTTCTTAAGTGAGCTAAGTCCATGCCCCCCACTTGAAATCCTTATTACCTCCTTTTCTAATACATGTGTTTCTTGGATTGCATGTGCAGTGCTCCTCTCTAGCTTCTCTCACACTTACAATGTATATCTCACATGTACTCAGAAAAATATTCCACTTTAACATTATTCTCATTTGGTCCATTGATTCCATGCAATTAATTGACACCTCTTGGACTACACCCATAAACAATATGAAATGGTGTCCTTCCAGTGTTTTTTTTATTGCATTGTTATGAGAAAATTTAGTTTGCACCAAGATTAAATCCCATAATCCTAGATACTCTCCAACTAAATGCAATAAGTTACCAAGAATCATGTTGACTAACTTCATCTAATAAATCATTTGAGGATGATACATTAAACTAAATTATATCATGATATAAATCTTCATCTACATAGACCCTTAGGGTATATATAACTATTTCCTTTAAAACCATTTCTTTTTAAAAAAAAGTCTAACCATGGTGTTCTATCCACACTCAATGCCTATGTTTTTCCTTTCAATGTGTGCTTGAAATAATCATATTCTATGTGCAACTCCTTTGTATAATCAAACCCTATGACTTCCACTTTCATCTCATTCAATAAGAGACATGATCCATGTGCAAATTTTGCACTATTTACACTACTCCTTTATGTACTTACGTAGTGTAGACACCTCTTACCTTGGAGTTCACCTCACAATCTCACGTGGTAAACTCATGATTTCTCATAGCCTCACATGAATTAATTTCACTTGCTATGAAATATTTGTAAATCATTCACGTTGATATTTCTCTTTATATCACACAATAGTCTCACACGTTTTTACAAGCCTATGCAAATAACTCACACCAATATGTAGTCATGCACACTCCTCTATGCCAAGCTCACTCACAGTCCCACATGCCTTACTAGAACTTACTTGTAGACACGCATGTTTGCACTTATTTCAACTATAACAATTTGTGTTTTAACTTGATCCAACTGCATGGATTACCAAGTGGCACTCCCTAGCCTATAATTTGTTAGTTATCCAATTAGATAGTCAATCACCACATGCCAAGAAGCTTAATAATTACCTAATAATGAAGATGACATGACTCATAATTGTCTTCTATCTAATAAAAAATAGTTATAACTACTTATGGGATTCTTCATGTATAAATATGTATCATATCATCTATTTAAGGGTCGATATGATCCATATTTGATGACATACACAATCATACTGATAGATAACATGCATTGCATATTTAATATATAATACATGAATTGTGCATCACTATATTATTTTCCCTATTCACTCTCATTGAATAGAAGTTATTTTTTACAAGTATTAGACTTCTACTCCATTGAATGTGTGTTGTTTTCTTCTACATGTATAATTCTACACATATTCATTCTTTATGAGTATAAGTTATTTTTAACATGTAGTTGTCCCTTGTGTACATGGTCTTGGGGCCCCATAACATATATCATTAGTATTAGAGCATATATCTTTATTTATATGCATGTAATAAACAGGCACAATAAGAGAAATAAGGTATCTTAGTTGGTTATATTTCAAACTACATGGAGTAACATCATAACAAAGTAATATGGTTGATGTCCAAAAGTAACATGAGGTAGCACTAGTTGTTGAAAGGATAAATGTCAATGTCATGGAGGCAAAACACACCAAACTTTTTGGATGATTCTATGAGTTAATTTTCAGTTCAACCTAACACCTTCTAAGCCTCCGCAATGGTTTGCTCAATAATAGTTTCAACAAAAAACCCTTGTCAAAGTGTAATTCAATCTTGACATTCCTTTTTTCAAAGTAAAAATCATTGCCAAAGCATTTGACGCATAGATTCAACAACTTGAGGCCTATTTCTCAGTCAATTGCTCCATTGATGTTGAGAATATCACCTTCATAGTGTTGAATATGTCCATAATGGTGGTTCAATGGTGGAATAATTTAAATTCATATTATTCATAAGAGTGTGTTCTAAATGAGTCTTAAAATACCTTTGTCGACATGTTGAAGGAGTTATACCCTATTCAAAACTTTGAGGATGAATACATCAAGGTATAATAATTATGCTAACACCAAGATCAATCAATATAAGACTACACCAAAATATTAATTGACTACTCTACACACGTGTGAGATAACTTGAGGGAAAAATATAAGGTGATGAAGTAAATCAACAAAATCTCACCTTATATTCATGTGAAGATGGAATTCTTGACTTTTAACATTATGGGGCAAGCCTACCATAACACCACCAAGATAAAATTCAAGGTGAAGATGAAGAAAGATCTCGCCACCTCATCCAATACTGCATGTAATTAGAAACCCTAAAAAAAATCCTCAAAGCAAACTTTTATGCATAAGTAGAGCACCTCTCAAAAATAAGTGTAGCCTAAGAAGATTACATATAAATTTCAGGATTTTGTGCCTTCTACTTAAAAAAAAGGCAAGAAGTCTAGTGACAAGTGGTGCCATCATCATCTATCACACACCCATGATTAATCTAAATTATTTGTAACAAAATCCTTGATTTCTCTGTCAGCATTAGGTCTCATGCCGATAGATGACACTAATCATGATGTGACTTATTTAAGCACTAGCACCACTATGATAGACACCTCATAGGAGTGAGAACATATCTTCCACACTAATGTTTGAGTGAATGGTATACCTTTGCATGTCATCATTGACAATGGTAGTCATAATAACATCATTGTGCAATTCACAACACAATGCTTTGACCTTGCCACTTTTGTGCATCCCAAGCCATACTCATTGGGATGGCTTTCACAAGGTAAGGATATACATGTATAATAATAATTCACTTTTCATTACAAATTCAAACCTATGGAGGACACTCTCACTTATGGCATTTCACCTTTCGAGGTCTATGACATCATGCTGGGAAGCTTGTATTTGTATGGCCATAAAGCTACATATCAAACCAAGCCACATTATTGGATTGTTTATGTATAAGATCACTTATTCAAATTATTTGAGTTAGCATCCATGATCAAAGTTACCTTGGTGTCTACTAATCAATGCCACAAACTCATTTCAAACACACATAAGTTCTTTCTACTCATGGTTCATCTTGATACACCTACATGTGAGACAAATCATGCTTTGGTAGCATATAATGTGTGATCAACATCATAGTAGAAGCAGCTTAAAATTTTTCTAAAGAAACATGATGAAGTATTCATAGTTCTTGAAGGCCTTCTAGTGTACTATGAAGTAAATCACCACATCGATTTGGTTCCTAGATCCCCTCTTTTGAATATCCCTATGTATTCCATATCATTTTGGGAGAATGGTGAAATCTAATGCAAGTATAGGAGCTCATTGATCAGGGTAAGATAAACCATAGTTCTTCTCCTTATGAGAGTATTATAGTTATCATACCCAAGAATTATGGGTTATAATCCCTCTACATAGACTATTGAGCACTCAAAAAAATCACGATGAATAATTAATATCCACTAATGCACATTAATGATCTCTTAGACTAGTTCAGAGGTACACAATACTTCACCAAGATTGACTTGAAGTCAGGTTACCATAAAGGTTCATTCCATCTTAAAGACATATGGAAGGTAGCCTTCAAGACATAATAAATATTGTATGAATTTTTGGTTATTCCCTTCGGCCTAGCCAACATGCTAACCACTTTCATGCGCTTGATGGATGATCTTCTTAGGCCTTTCGTTAACTCCTTTATCATCATCTACCTAGATGACATCTTCATCTTCATCAACATTTGGGAGGAACATGTGGAACATATTATGTGCATCTTATACACCTTACATCAACACAAGTTTTAGGCCAACTTATCAAAGTGTACATTTGGTGTTGTGCAAATCTAATACCTATGCTACATCATTAACTGTACATGAAACCATACAGACCTATAAAATATCAAAGTGATTTAGTATTGGTCCATTCCACATAATCTCACAGAATTGAGGAGTTTTCTTGGACTCACAAACTTTTACAATAGGTTCATCCTTGATTTCTCTCACATCTCTTGGCCGCTCAACCATATAACACTCATAAAATCCAAGTTTGAATGGACTCTTGTGAAACAACATGATTTTGATACACTCAATAAATGACTTTGTGTAATGCTTATACTCATAATGTTGGACATTACACACTCCTTTAAAATTCATACTAATGCATCTGATTATGCACTCGATGTCTTACTCATACAACATGGACACTTGATTGCCTACCATTAAAAAACATTCAATGACACAATGCAAAGGTACTCCACCTATGAAAAATAATTTTATGATATTGTGTAAGTAATTAAGTAATGACATACTACGTCTTCAGGAAATATACAATTGTTCATTCTAATCATAAGCCATTTTAGTTCTTACAAACATAGATCAAGCTAGAGAACATGTGTTACATGAAATGGGTGACTTGAACTAATTTCATCTTATGATCAATCATGAGAAAAGGAAATACAACAAAGTAGAAAATATCCTTAGCTGACAACCAGTTCACATGCACATCATAGTGTTAGAAATGCACAACCATAACTTTGAAGATTGGGTTTCTCTCTACTTAGTTAATTAGTACTTTGTAGAGCCTAATGGAAGGATTTTTTTAAAGAGTTATACTTATCTGATTATATTCTCTATAAGCTCAGGCATCTTTATGTTATTGGTTGTGCACCTTGCCAAAGACTCATCTAGGAAGTACACTGTGCTAAGACCTTTGTTAGGTTGTGGAGCTAAAAGCTTCACTGATGCAGACATGGAGGATGCTGTTGAGAGGTTGCTGAGTTGCAGAGCAACTGGCATCGATCTGATCAACCAACATCGATCATATCCAGTATAGAGTAAACTGACATCGGTTAGGGATTGACTGATGTCGATCATCTCTAGCCAGACAGGGACTAACATCGGTTGCCTGTGTGGTTCCATAACTGTCGATTACATGAACAGTTTGTTAACGAACCAGTTGTTTGCATGTTGAAAGGCTAATTATAGTCTTGAGCTGCAGATCTAATTATTGTAATTAGATGTCTAATTATTGTTTGCATGAGATCTATATAATAGAATCATGGGCTATATTGTAATTTGTTCTAGTTAGATTTGAGATTGGTTAGCTCCTTCTGAGAGTGAAGAGAGCAAGGGTAGCTCCTCCTAGTTCCATAGGGGTGCCAAGTGTGTATGATCAGGTAGATCTGCAGGTTGTTGCAAGATCAGGTAGAAGATCCACCAGGGTACTAGTTTAGAGAATCATAAGGACTTGGTGAGGCAAGGACAAGGGTTCTTTAGGGTGTAGAGAGATCTACATGGTAAGTAAGATCATTGATCTGTAGGTGTGTGTGTGTGTGTGTGCAAGGTCAAAGGAGATCTGTGGGGTAGCAAAATCAAAGGTGATAGTAACACAATAGGTAGCAAGATCAGGGGAGATCTACTTGAAGTACGTTTAGTACTTGGAGTGCGTGGAGCACTTGTGTACTGGCAGTAGTGATACTGACTGGTGGTACTAGCAGTAGTGATACTAACTGGTTAGAGGTGAACAATAACTTTGTGTGTGAGTTTCTTGTTGGGACCATAAGAGAGAGAGAGTGAGTTCTTGAAGAGATTTACTGTTTATGCCCTAGAGGTGTGGGAGCCCTAGAGGTGTGTAAGGAAGAAGACTGTGGCAATCTTCTTTGTTGTATTTCCTTTTGGAAGAGTGTTAATACAATTGGGTATTATCTCTCATATTCTGTGTTATTTCTGAATTTTAGTTACTTGTTACTTCTGGTTTAATTTCACATGTTAAGTTGCTTGTACATGGTAATCAATGGTGCTTCCTAGATCCTAATAGTGGAGTCAGAGCATGTTTGTTGTTCTAGATTCCTGACAAAGTGGTATCAGAGCTAAGATTGTAGGGAACAGGTTCGTGTTTGATTACAAGTCACTCTCAGGGGTTTTTGATTGAGTGGGAGTATAGCAATGGCAGAAGAAAGTACACTAAAAATGGAGGAATTGAAAAGAACGAATGGTCAATTATGGTGTTATAGAAAGAAAGAGCAGGTAAAGAAAAATTGTTGGTTGGTAGAAGATCAACATGAAGGAACTAAAGAAGCAGATGTTGCAGGTGTTGTTACACAGGATGCTCTGGGATGTTCCTTGGATAAAGTAGAATCTTGTTTTATAGATTCTATTGCCTCTTTCCATGCAGCCCCATATAGAGGGGTTGGTGAGCCTTGTAAAAGTATTGGCAAAGGGGAAGTGTTGCTGAAATTGTAGACGACCAACACATGGGTGTTGAAGAAGGTCATGCAGGTCCCAGTCTTGAAGATGCAGCTAATTGCTTCAGGAAAGTTGGGTGATGAGAGATGCATAGGAACTCTCACAGTGGATGCACTTGAATTAGCATGTGGTAAGAAAGTAGGTACTCTTTATCTACCTGCTTGTATTACTGATTCTTATTTTGTTGCAAGGACGTGGCTTTGTAGGCTTGGTCACATGAGCAAGAAGGAGATGTATGTTCTTAAGCTGAAGACAGATGTGTTTGACATACTTAAGAACTGGAAAGCCTTGGTGTTCATGGAGGAGATGATGGACATAGATCAATGGAGAAGGCTAAGTAACTCTAAGCAAGGCAGTTTGGACAGGGTTTTGGTCCAAAGAGAGCTCACAGGTAAAAAGTCATCACTCACAGGAGAACACAGGTACCGGCATCGGTCAGGAGGAACCGGCATTGAACATACAGGCATCGATGTCAGTCATGTGCAAACAGGCAAAGTTGGTGGTGTCAGGCAGGTGGAGACCGATGTCGGTAGGATAACTAGCATTGGTGACTTGGACAGTCACATGGAGCTGACGTCAGTCAGATGCAGACTGTGTGGTGACTGAGGTCAGTCACTGGAATGAATTTTGGGCAGATAACAAGCTGTCAAGGAGTCTCAAACGCCCATGTGGAGGACTAAAAGGGTATGTAAGCCTCAAATTCATTGTTCCTCTTCTTTATACTCATTGCTCACTGCAGAGTAGGAAGGATCCAGGAAACAGTGGGAGCATGGCATGAATGACAAAGTTGATTCCTAGGATGCAGAACCAAATAGTAGATTTGGTAGGGTTGCCAGCCGGTATGAAAGCACTAAAAGATGAATGGATACCTTAGTTAAAGAATAGAGAGAATGGACACATGAAATGGAAGGCCAGGTCATATGGTCTTGAGGGAGCTCTAGGACAGTGGTACAAGTTTGATAGGTGGATGACAAAGCATGGCTTTAGTCAATGCCATTGTAACTACTGTGATTTCTTTACCAGGTGGGTGATGATTGCAACATCATCTTGTTACTGTATGTTGTGTGTTTGCTTGATGCAAGGTTACACATATAGGGTTTTTTTTAGCTAAAGGTAAAGTTAGTTCAGAGGTGTGTCATGAATAATTTGGAGGAGCAAAATTCTTTGGCATAAGTGTGTTCTAGAGACATGGAAGGTCACAGGTTGATTTTGTCTCTAGATGATTGTGTGAAACCAGTCAGCACGCTGAGGGTTGGATAGTTCTATAAATAGTGTCCTGATTCACATGATGAGGTTGAGTACATGTGTACTCCCTGAGTTTGCCCAAGTAGTGGGTGTTGTCAGAAAGTTTGTAGTCAATTCGAGAAGGAAGCACTAGAAAGTGGTTTAGTGGGTTCTCAAGTATTTGAGAGGGACCAGTAGCAGGGATTCATGCTATGTAGGGTCAGGCACTTCAGATATGGTAGGTTACTTGGATGACAGGTGTTGCACCACAGGGTGTGTTGTGGTTGGTCTTCAAGATTGAGCTTGAAGAGGGATACAAGCTAGGAAACAGATTAGATGAGGTATAAGTACAGGTACAGTGTAGCTATTTATCTCCAAGTGGGAGATTGTTAGGTTATAGAGCTAAAAGCTTCACTGATGCAGACATGGAGGATGCTGTTGAGAGGTTGTTGAGTTGCAGAGCAACCAGCGTCGATCTGATCAACCGATGTCGGTCATATCCAGTGTAGAGCAAACCGACATCGATCAGGGATTGGCTGACGTCAGTCACCTCCAGCCAAATAAGGACCAACGTCGGTCGCCTATGTGGTTCTGGAACTGTCGATTACACAAATAGTTTGTTAACGAACTAGTTGTTTGCATGTTGAAAGGCTAATTTTTGTCTTGAGCTGTGGATCTAATTATTGTAATTAGATGTCTAATTATTGTTTGCATGAGATCTATATAATAGACTCATGGGCTGTATTGTAATTTGTTCTAGTTAAAGTTGAGCTTGGTTAGCTCCTTCTGAGAGTGAAGAGAGCAAGGGTAGCTCCTCTTAGTTTCATAGGGGTGCCGAGTGTGTATGATCAAGTAGATCTGTAGGTTGTTACAAGATCAGGTAGAAGATCCACTGGGGTACTAGTTTGGAGAATCATAAAGACTTGGTGAGGCAAGGACAAGGGTTCTTTAGGGTGTAGAGAGATCTACATGGTAATTAAGATCATTGATCTACAGGGGTGTGTGTGTGCGAGGTCAAAGGAGATTTTTGGGTTAGCAAGATCAAAGGTGATATCAACACAACAGGTAGCAAGATCAGGGGAGATCTACTTGGAGTATGTTGAGTACTTGGAGTGTGTGGAGCACTTGTGTACTGGCAGTAGTGATACTGACTGGTGGTATTGGTAGTAGTGATACTGACTGGTTGGAGGTGAAAAAAAACTCTGTGTGTGAGTTACTTGTTGGGACCATAAGAGAGAGAGTGAGCTCTTAAAGAGATTTACTGTTTATGCCCTAGAGGTGTGGGAGCCCTAGAGGTGTGTAAGGAAGAAGACTGTGGCAATCTTCTTTGTTGTATTTCCTTCTGGAAGAGTGTTAATATAATTGGGTATTGTCTCTCATATTCTATGTTATTTCTAAATTTTAGTTACTTGTTACTTCTGGTTTAATTCCACATGTTAATTTGCTTGTACATGGTAATCAATGGTGCTTCCTAGATCCTAACAATGGAGTCAGAGCATGTTTGTTGTTCTGGATTCCTGACAACCTTCAGACACATTAGCATAACAAAAAATCTAGCCACATTATAATCACACTTATATTGGCTATAAATGTGCATAGATGTGGAGTGCCATATCCTTGTTGCATTGCTAAGCCCATAAATAGGAATCTAGGACTGTAAACACCTCTACTAGTTCTGCTTAAACCATGGTAATATATTAACATGAATTTCATGACTGGGTTGCCTATGATAAAATGTCAACATGACATTATGTTTTTTGTAGTGGATATTTTTTTTCAAATATAGCTCTCATGGTTACTTTTAAGAAGGACATTGATGTTGTTGACACCATCTAATCTTATTCAATCATGTTTGGGTTCACTTTGAACTCCCAAAATCTATCATCTCTGATTGATATCTACACTTTATGGGTCTTATTTGATGAGAATTGTGGGACTTGATGGGAATGTAGCTCGACTGATCAATGACATTTCATCCACAAACAAATGGGGAAACATAAGTTCTCAATTGAGCACTTATTCATTTTCTACAAATGTACAATTATGCAAATGCTCACACCTAGAATGTGTATGAAAAAGAATTGAGATAGGTCTACAACTTATATTACTTAGTAATTCCAATAGATGATAAGGTAATCAACCAACATCTATTGTTATGCTATTTATATCAGAGGCATGACCAAATTGGATACACTAAACTTAACTAAGGGAACATTTATCACCCAACACTAAAGGAGAGGGTTCCAAATCCTATAGGAAAATAACAATATGCAATAACCCTAGATAAGTCTAAATACATTAAATAAACCTAATATAGTGCTCACCAAATCTTTTGGCATAAGTGGGGATGGTTTAACATAGACAAACAATCAAGGGATCATGATAGGCAAATGGGGGCCTAGATCACCTAAGGTGGAAGATAGTAAGCAAAAAAACCCTATAGTTATATTGAGTTTAAGTATAGAGGTATTCTAAGAAAGGAGTTATACATTCAACACATATTACTTTATAAAATATCTATCTATCAAAATAAATAGAAAAAGTTAGGAGTTTTTACCTTTGGGTGAACCTATCGAGTCTCAATATCTCGTTTGGCCAATGGTGCTTTGCAAGAGGTTGTTGTGGATTTGTAAGGATCACACTATAAAAATTATTTCTAGGATAAAAGACTCATACTTTTCATCCAATACTTCCTACAAGACAAGTTATCTTCCCTCCAAGTCAAAACCCTAAAAAATGGCTCCTTTAAATGTAGATGTAGCATAATTGTGAACTGTAATAGTATGAAAAATGAATGTTCCTCTCTAATGGATTGAAATGAGCTTTGTATTTTTAGTGATGGATAAGTCACAACCCTACCAAAAATGAAGCCAATGAGATTGGCCAACATGACTTAGTTTTAAGGAAAAAGTTATTGTTAGGCCTCGAACTACGTCAACCTAATCGACTTAATTAAATAATGTGCACTTTAACTTTCATAATAGGGTTAACCTAGTAGATTTAGTAGGAAAATAGGGTGTTTTATTATTTAGGGGATATTTAAATTAAGATTCTTTATGTAAATGGATAATTAGGGTTTATTTTCTTGGGGAGTTAGATAAGTAGTGTTTGTAATGGGTTTAGGTAATGATAGAGTTTACCAACAATCTTGTGAAGCACGAAGTGTTTTCCCACCCCTTTCCTAGTGCACCCTTTAATACATGCACTTAAAGAGATAAAAAATTGATAAGTTCCTACAAGAGAATTAGTGTTAGTAAATGATAATGTTTAAAATTATTGTGTTTATACATATGCCCCACCTAAAGCTCATCATGTGTCATAATAGTGTAACATGGGATGGTGCCTCAAGAAATAAAATAGTAACACAAGAGATGAGCTATCTCAAACGAAATAAGGAAATAAATGTTAAAAGTGAATGACAATAACTAAAAGTATCATATACATACCTTGACTTACCTTTCTACTGAATGACTGCATGCAAATATGATAGTCTCGATCATGGAGGGCTCAATACCTATATTTAAGAAACCTTAGGGATACAAAACTAAAAAATAGAAGTAATGCATGCATATAGATGATGGTCAAAGTAGTAATGAATAGCTCTCAAAAGTTATTAAATTACTTAGAAAATTGGGAAGCAATTTTAGTTAAGTTTAGGTTAGAACCAAAATACTAAGCATGCAACGACAAAATAATGACAAATGAATGTAGAACATACTAAGTCATGTGAAAAAACATGTAAAACATTGTAAGTGGGTGAAATATCAATGTGATTGATATATGTAATTAAATTAACATAAATAAGTAAACAAATTTAATCTCATGCAAGATAAATATGTCAAATCAAAACATAAGGAAAATATAAATGAAAAAAAATTAAAATGTAAGTCAAAATTTAAGATAATCATGTCAAACAAAGCATGAAGAAAACATTAATGAGTAAAAAGTAAATGTAAGTCAAGATGTAAGACAAGCATGTCAATTCAAACACAATGAAAAACATGTAAACATGTAAAATGTCCTATGTAAGATAAGTGAAGTCCATAAAAATCAAACAAGAACATGATGGATAAATGAAAATCAAAATATATAAAGGATAAGGACTCAAACTTAGTTCTTGATTGAAATTGTGATGTAAGAAAATACAACCACTTAATGACATGACTAGGATGATAATCATATATTGTGGTAAACAAATGTGAAGGGATGTTTGTGAGGAAAACTTGGTCCTATCCGAGGTATTATAATACAACTCACAAACTAGAAGCCAAAAGGCATAAGAAGGAAAATTTGATCAAGGATGTGATTAGCTAATATCAATACCCATCAAGGGGAATATTGGAAAAATATGATTCAAATAAGAAATACTAGGTGCCACATGGATGATGTGAACATCCATAACATGAATGCGATGTACTAAATAAGTGGGAAAGGTTAATAACTATCAACATCAAGGACTTAAAACACTTTAATTAATGAACACAAAGTTTTCACTAACAAGTGAAGTACATAGATCATTACATGAAAGATATATACATGAAAATTAAAATTTACCTACCTTACCACAATATGTTTGCCACTCCTCAAGATCCCTTACAGAGCCATCAATATACTACGAAGATTGGGTACTTGCGTAATAAAGTATGTGGAACTATAAGTATATGATATAATGAGACATCCTACCCTAGGCTACTAGCCTCTACACCCTAATGGACCTCATCTCTATCATGAGGCCAATTGTGGAATTTGAGCTTCAAATATAATAAGAGATGTCCCAAATATAGAATCAAGTCTTTTGGTGTGATTTTATTTTTATGATTATTTTTGCCTTTTGATCATTGCCTTTTGTTTCTTTTATGATTTGGATGTTAACTCTTTTGAATTTTTCTATTCCTCCTACCATATGGATTTAGATAACCAATCATGAGTGAAATAGGTTAAAAACACAAAAAAGATTAAACTTGTCCACTAGAGATAAGGACCTACAGACCATAGTGTCTAAATACTCCTAAAATTTCCCACAAGTAAGTGTGCAATCTCAAAAATGACCTATGTGTGCCTCAAATGAAAAGAAACAAGGGAAAGATGTGAATCATGAGAGATCCATCAATGTAATAAGGGATACAATGATGAATATGCTCATATCTAATAATAAGGAAAGAAATGAATAATTCTAAAGGAATGAGATTGTTCTATGAGAGTCATGTCACTAGGGAAGTTATACTAACATACAAGGGATCTAACACAAGCACTAATGAAAGTAGTAGTCATCCTAAAAAGAAGGGGAAAGTAAATGGTCATCCTAAAAGAGGGGGAAATAATATAAGTAACAAATAATCATAAAGAGACAAAGTGGAATAATGATATAAATGTGATAAAATGAAAAACAATGAAAAACCTGAAGGTGTTACCTAGGAACCACAAAGGAAACAAAGGCTGAAATAAAAATGAAACAAAACTAATGAACCAAAAAGGAAACAATGGTGCTAAAAAAAACCAAATAACCAAAAAAGAAATAATGGTGTAAGTAAAATGAAACTAAATGAGATAAAACTTAAAAAAATAAATAAACATGAGAAAAAAATAATGAGCAAAATCTATGCTAAAATCCATATCAAAGATGAGCATGTGAAATACAAGCCTGTGTCTCAAAAGTTTTCTTGAAGTTGAATTTATTTGCTACTATGCAATGTAGAAGAAGATTGGGCATCGTAGGATGCCCAAACAAGTAATATAATGTAGGTATGGGCATCAAAATATGGCCCAAACTCTGAAGGGATATGTGGATGTGCATCACAAGATGCCTTGACTATGATGTGGAGTGAGGTGAAATTGAAAAATTAGAATGAATTGCGTTTAGTTGGTGGGTGTAATTATAGATAGGTAAATGTGTTTCTATGTTAGATTTTAAGGATGATAAAATTCAAATAGGATGTGAAGGAGAGGATTGAATAGGTCTATAAGGTAAAGGATTACTATTTATGATGCACTTTAAAATAGGAATTTGAACTAGGTGCTCCTTGGGTTTGTGTGACCTAAGTGGTTGAGGTTTGATGAATGCAACCACCCATTTTAAGTTTTTCATGTTATCTATCCTTTCATTATTTTTGTATGAAGAATGATCAATTTTGGTTTGTACAACATTAGTGGATGAAGTGGAGGTATGGGGTATTTTTTGTTAATTAATAGTTAGGTGATGTTGATGTGATTGTGATTCTTTGAACTAGGCCTGCGAGGTTTTAAGATAGTCTTAATAACATTTTTGAGTAAGAGTGTCAAGATTGAAATGTGGACCAACCAAGAAGGAAAGGATGGATCACTGAATATCATGACAAATCTCATGATAATTACCTATTTTATCATTCCACCAAAAAAAATTATTAGTATTATACCAATTTGGAGAAGGTTTTGAAGGATCAAAGCTCATGGGTTTAAATGGTTGTAATTTCTTCTTAAGTTCTTCTAGACTCAAGGGATGGTGGGTTAGATTAAAATTGGTTGAATTGGATGCTCCTTTTTGAGGTTAGGGAGGCTTATTTGAATGAATGTTATGATAAAATTATTGGAAATATTCCTTAGTAATTGTTTGAGGTGATTCAAATTGACTCATAATAAAATATTGCATTGTTGCTTGGTGTAAGGATTATTCTAAAGTTTTAGGGGAAAACATCCAAAAGTTATATTGAAAAAGAGTTTTAAGAATAGTAATAAATAGTTTTAAAATATTATCATCACTCATGTTATGGTATATTATGTGAGTTTAGACTTGCATCATTTGATGAAAGGGTGAGTAGATTCATTGAGGAGTTACTTAGCATTGATGAAGTGGTTAAGGTTGTTTTTAGGAAGATCATGTGTTGAAATTCTTTAACTAGAGCATTGAATAAATTTTCTAATTGTAATATGTAATGTTGAGGGAGTTGATTGTACCATTCTAAATCATCTCCCATGAATTTTTTGATAAGAAGTTTAATAGGATCAAAAGTGTTAGTTTGGACCCATTAGTTATAGAGATTCCCAAACTATTTAGGAAATATAATAGGGTCCTTAGTTCCATCATTGTAATAGTTGGAGAAATGTTTCAAATATCTATAGATGTAATGAATGGATCCAAGGGTTTATTTTGAAGATGTTGAAGCATTTTTTTATGCATGATAGGTTGAGGAATAATATGCCCATTGCCATATCTAAGAGGAGGAGGGACAAAATTTTGATTTGCTTGAGTTATGATGACTTGAGGTGGTTAACTAGCCATTTGTAATATATGATATTGCATCTACATCATTTGATTACTATGAGTGATTTGTATATTGGTCATTTGTTAAAGCATTTGATCAAGTAGCTGGTTAGTATCAATGGGAGGAGTGGGATTATTGGGCGGAGGAGGATTTCCAACATTGGTAGCAAGAAGAGGACTAGGGTGAGTAATTTAACCTGTATTAAATTGTGGTTGCTTTGAAGATGCAAAATTTGGGTTGCATGATGTAGTAATTAGTTTAGTATTAGGTATACATGAAGGAAGGAATTTAATATTTTCATCTGAAGTGATAATATAAGTGAGTTTTTATCTAAATTATTTATTATGAAGTGTTCTTAACTAATTGGAAGCTAAAAAGAAGACATAATTATGAAATAAAACTAAATAAGCTACCTACTCAACTAAGTCTAGCACATACTAAACTATGTTAGCCACTTACTAAACTAGGGAAAAAATATACCAAAACAAACTAGGTCAACCACCCACTGAACTAAGTTGGCCACCTACTAAATTAGGTAAAAATAAGTGAAAACAAACTAGGTTAGCCACCTTTTGAACTAAGTTAGCCACCTACTGAATTAGTAGTCTGAAATGTGACTAGGTCAGCCAGGACCTATAGGTTTGACTAAGTTAATCTAGTTGATTTATATAAGGAAAATTAGTAGTCTAAAAGTATCCTAGGCTATGCAAGACCTACAAGATCAACCATGTCTATCTAGTTGAAATTTGAAAGGAAAAATAGTAATTAAAATTTACACTAGGTCAGCCAGGACCTACAAAGTCAGCCAGGTCAGCTTCGTTTGTTAGCAAGGAAAATAAACATAGAACTAATTCAGCCAAGTCAACTTAGTTTGTTGGTAGGGTAAATAAACATAGAACTAAGTCAGTTAGGTTGAATTAATTTGTTGACATGGTAAATAGACACAAAACTAAATCAGTTAGGTTGACTTAGTTAAATGTGTGATACAATTTTAAAGAATTGAAAACTGGCAAAATTAGAGTAGAAATTTGAAATGTTGAGTAATTTTACTAAAAGATAAAAATGGTAAACCAATACAATTGATAGAATTATAGTACTAAGTTGGTTAAAAAGACCTTGAGTAATATAACTAGGTTGACCAAGTGGAGTTAGTTGGTTGACTGAGTGTGTTGAAGATTTGATTGTTGACTGGATCGCCCAATCTTGATTTAGTCGTGCAGAGGTAAAACTATCAAAAACATAGACATTAAATAGGGTCAACTAGGTCAACTTAGTCTATTAAAAGTAAAAGACTAAAAATAGTAAAATAAGACTAGGTCAACCAACATGACCTAATTGGCTAAAAACTAAAAAGTAAATACTGTAAAAATGAACTAGGTCGATGAGCCCAACCTAGTTCATCGTAAGTGAAAATTCAAAAATTAGGAAAAATAACTAGGTTGACCAATGCATCCTAGGTTATTGGAAATGAAAACCTTGTAAGCAAAGGATAAAATTGGGTTGACCAACATGACCTAATTGACTATAAATCTTGGATCTACAAATAGAGAAAATGATTGAAAAGACCAACATGACCTAGTTAATTACATATGAGAAACCTAAAATAGAGGACAAAATGGGGTCAACCAATGGAACCTAGTTTATTGTGGATGAGAAACCTGTAAATAAATAATTAGACTAGGTTGACCAGTTTGACATAGTTGATAGTAAATAATTTTTTTAATATGTAAGGGTTAGATTCATGTTAGGTTCACTAGAATGTATGCAATAAATTAAGATAGATCTACAAATTATCTTTCTTATTAAATCCAAAATCCGATAATGCAATCAACCAACATTTATTTTAATACTATTTATATTAGCGACATGACCAAATTGGATCTGCTAAACCTATCTAAGGGAGCACTTATCGCACAACACTAAAATAGAGGGTTCTAAAGCCTCTAGGAAAATAAAACTATGAAATAAACCTAGCTAAGTCTAAATACATGAAATAAAACTAATATAGTGCTCACCGAAGCTGGTGGAACAAATGGGGATGGTTTAACACAAACAAATAATCAAGGTATCAAGGTAGGCAAATGAGGACCTAAATCACCTAAGATAAAAGATGGAAAAAAACCTTATAACTATCCTAAGTTTAAGAATAGAGGTAATATAAGCAAGGAGCTATACATTCTACACATATTACTTTATCTAATATCTATCTATCTATAAAATGAAATAGTAAAATTTAGGAATACATACCTTTGGGTGACCCTATCGAGTCTAAATCTATCCCTTGGCATGTGGTGCTTTGCAAGAGGTTGTTGTGGATTTGTAAGGATCACACTATATAAATTAGTTATAGGATACAAGTCTCCTACTTTGCATCCAAGACTTCTCACATGACAAGTTATCTTACCTCCAAGTCAAAACCCTAAGCAATGGCTCCTTCAAATGTAGATATAGAAGAATTGTGAACTGTAATTATAAAAAAATGAATGTTCCTCTCTATTGAATTGAAATGAGCCTTGTATTTATAATTATGGATAAGTCCCAACTATTCCAAAATTTTATTGATGAGGTCAACCAACATGACCCAGTTTTAAGGAAAAAGTTATCGTTAGGCATCGAACTAGGTTGACTTGGCTGACTTAGCTCCATAACATGTGCTTTAAATTTTATAATAGGGTCAACTTGATTGATGTAGTAGGAAAAGAGGGTGTTTGCTTAGCTAGGGTATATTTGAAAGTATATTTCCTAGGGTAATAGATAAACATGATTTGTTTTCTTGGGGAGTTGGATAAGCAATATTTGTAATGGGTTTAGGTAATGATGTAGTTGACCAACAATC
Organism: Torreya grandis; assembly: GCA_037957365.1. Lineage (NCBI taxonomy): Eukaryota > Viridiplantae > Streptophyta > Pinopsida > Cupressales > Taxaceae > Torreya > Torreya grandis. Next base: position 650,843 of record JARHVA010007488.1, on the reverse strand, counting down.
TTTCAAATCACCAATGGTATACCCAACCATTGCTCAGTGCACCCTTTTAGGCATGCACTTAGAGAGATAAAAAATTGATAGGTTCTTATAGAGAGAAAACATCATTAAATGATAAAGTTTAAAAATATTATGTGTATATAGGATGATAACGTTTTGCACATTTGACATGTCTATAACAAAGTGCTTCATATCTCCCATTCCAAACATGTCTTGGGTTTTATCTCGAGACACCTCTAGACATATCCTACCATTAACTAAATAAAACTAAGTCATGCACATAGGAAATATAAGGGGGGAAAGCTAATAAGTTCTTATGCCACATATAATATGCTGATTAGTAGGGTCAACATATCTTTTTTCATACACACACAAAATAAAAGGAGTGCCATGACACACATTGCAATGCATTCTAAGTTGGAAAAAAAGTCTAGATTCACCTTCAAAATAAGCACTTCATAGGTCCACATCATAAGATCAAGCCTCTTTATTATGGTCCTTACACCATTATGTGCATAGCTAGTGAGAATGCTTTGGTTCTTGATCTACCTATGCACTTGGGCATGCACGTAGTCTACAACATGGAGCTTCTCCAACCTTATGATCCTCCTTCTCTTGATCCAGTAGTGTCATGACATCCTTATGATCTAGATATCAAACACTTGTACCCTAAAAATAAGGATCAAATCATTAAATTGATATACATACACACTCACCATGCCACACAACTTTTTAGAGTGGTCAAAGTGGGGTAATATGTTGATTAACTAGAGTGGTACAACTCTCAATAACTTCAAGTGTATTTTCCACAACTACATAAGGCCACGATGGAGACCATGTCTCTTTAAGAAAGGGTGAATGATATGTGTACATATTATATGCCACATACACTTCTCATTTATGCACTTGTGTAACACATGCACCTCTCACCATGGAGTTTATGTTACAATCCTGTTTCTCTAAGTCTCGTGCACCTTACTTGAAATTGCCCTGAAATCTTACACACTCCTTCACTCTAAGCTTTATCTTAGTCTTGTGTACCATTATTTCACTTGTTCACATATCTATGAGCCTAACTTGCACTAATTTATAGTTCTATAGTCTCTTTTATGCCAAGATCACTCTTAGTCCCACATGCCTCACTAGTACTTGCTTGTAGACTCATGCACCTACAATTTTTTTAAATCCAACACATCTACATGTCATCTTGATTTGATAGTATGGCTTACTGAGTGGCACTCCCAAGCTTGAAATATGTCATTTATCTAGTTGGATAGTTAGTTTCCACATACCTGGAAGTTCAACTATCATCCAAATAAGGAAGATGTAACATTATCATTTTTGAAACTAAGAACAATTGTAACTAATTATGGTTTCTTCATGTACAAATATGTATTATATGCATCTACATATATAATCTAGTGAATAAATACACAATCTTACTGATAGATAACATGCTCTAACTACTCATCACACGAGAATAATCACTTTATTATTTTCCTTAGTCAGTCTCATTGAATATAAGTTTCATTTATATGAGTATCAAACTTTCACTCCATTGAATGTGTGTTATTTTATTCTGCATATACTATTTACTCTTTATTTTAGGGTGTGGAGCTAAAAGCTTCACCTTGATGCAAACAGAGGGAGGTTTTTGAGCATGACAGTCGCTGGCATTGACAGGCCACAACCGACGTCGGTCAGGGATCAGTGTATAGGAAACTGACATCAGTAGGGATCATGCGTCGGTCACTCTAGTCAGATAGGGACCGACGTCGTTCGCCTGTGGCGGTCCCAGAACTCTGTTGATGAACAGTCAGTTAAGTGAACGAAGAGTTTGCATGATAAAGACTAGTTTGAGTCAGCCGCTTGTCTGAATTAGTGTATGCATGAGATCTATATAAGAGACTCATGGGATGTATTGTTAAGTGTAGAACTCAAGTGCAGAACTCAAGTGTAGAACTTGGAGAGTTCTTCCCATGGTAGAATCACTTCATGTATGTAAGATCAGGTTTGATATGCAGGGTGTTGTAGGATCATGGTGGAGATCTACATGTGATAAGTATGTTGGTTTGCAGGGGTGTGTATGTGCAAGGGTCAAAAGGAGATCGGTGGGGGAGCAAGATCCAAGGTGATAGCAATACATCAAGGAGCAAGATCATGGTGAGATCTACTTGGAGTACCGGTTCATACTTAGTTGTACTGGACGTACAATGAGGTGAACAACAGCTTGTGTTAGTTGTGTGTTGTGACCTATTGAGAGAAGATCCAGGTGGGAAAATTACTGGGAGCCCTTGAGGAGGAAGCCTCACAGAGGTGGAAGAAGAGTGTGATCTCTTTATTGTAATTTCCTTTGTAATGAGTTGAATACAATTGTGTGTTGCCTCTCATATTCTGTGATATTTCTCATTGATAGTTATTTGTTTTTCTGGTTATTTCCGCATGTTTAAGTTGCTTATACAATGGTAATCATGTGTGCTCTTAAATTTGAAAGTTGTGTCAGAGCTTTGGGGAACTTAGGTCCTGTCAAATGGTATTAGAGCGAGGTTGGATGTTCTCAGAGTGAGTTTGACTAACAGATGGTCTCTGGTTAGTGGTTTGTTGATTACAGGTTACTCATAGGGGTTTCTAATTGAGTGGGAGTATAGCAACGGTAGAAAAAGGTAAGCTGAGAATGAAGATTTTAGGCACAGGATTAACACCACAAGGAGTGTGGTGGGTAGTCTTCAAGTGGGAGCTTGAAGAGGAATACAAGCCAGGATGCAAATTAGACAAAGTAATGGTATAGGTACAGGTGCAGCTGTCTATCTCCAAGTGGGAGATTGTTAGGGTGTGGAGCTAAAAGCTTCATTAATGCAAATAGAGGGAGGTTTCTGAGCATGAAAATCACCAGCATCGGTAGGCCACAACCAACGTCAGTCAGGGATCAGTGTACAAGAAACTGACATCGACAGGGATCGGCCAGTGTCGATCACCTCCAGTCAGACAGGGACCGATGTCAGTCACAGTTCCAGAACTGCTGTTGATGAACAATTAGTTAAGTGAATGGAGAGTTTGCATGATAAAGACTAGTTTGAGTCTTTGAGCCACTTGTCTAAATTAGTGTATGCATGAGATCTATATAATAGACTCATGGGCTGTATTGTTAAGTGTAGAACTCAAGTGTAGAACTTGGAGAGTTCTTCCCATGGTAGAATCAAGTTTCTTCATGTATGTAAGATTAGGTTTGATATGCAGGGTGTTGCATCATGGTGGAGATCTACATGTGATAAGTAAGACCAGGTTGGTCTGTAGGGGTGTGTATGTGTGAGGGTCAAAAGGAGATCGACAGGGGAGCAAGATCCAAGGTGACAACAATACATCAAGGAGCAAGATCATGGTGAGATCTACTTTACCAGTTTGTACTCGATTGTACTGGACGTACAATGAGGTGAACAACAGCTTGTGTTAGCTGTGTGTTGTGACCTATTGAGAGAAGATTACTCAGGTGGGAAGATTACTGGGAGCCCTTGAGGAGGAAGCCTCACAGAGGTGGAAGAAGAGTGTGATCTCTTTATTGTAATTTCCTTTGTAATGAGTTGAGTACAATTGTGTGTTGCCTCTCATATTCTGTGTTGTTTCTCATTGATAGTTATTTGTTCTTCTAGTTATTTCTGCATGTTTAAGTTGCTTATACAATGGTAATCATGTGTGCTCTTAAATTTGACAAGTTGTGTCAGAGCTTTGGGGAACTTTGGTTCTATCAATAACTACAACTTATTTCTAACATGTAGTTGTCCCCCATGTGCCTAGTCTTAGGTCCCCATAACAAATCAAGACACCTACTCAATGCATATGAAACTCTAATAGACTTTATGCTTCTATGATTCAACATGAATGAATAATTTTTTATGAATTAAACCCAATTCATATGTATTTGGTACAACTTAGCTTAAAAACTAATGGATTACAATGTTTGATGGTTTGTGTATGCCAAAAACTCCTTGGCAATATGTAATATCTCCACTTCTTGAGAGCTTACATTATGGCATAAAACTCCTAATTATAAATTAAATATTTTCTTTTTGTTGCAATCATATTTTTAATGAAGTAATCAATGGGCTTACCTTATTGACTCAATAAAACTCCTAATTTTTTGCCACTAAAATACATTGTTGAAATAAACCAAGCCAACATTGGTTGTCAAATGACTTTCTGCTTCAAACTATGAACTTCATGTTCTAATTTTATTATCCAAAAAAAAATTATTGCCTCTCATTACTTTTTTGATAGGTGTGCATATCTCACCAAAGTTTTGAATGAACTTATTTAAAAAAATTTCCAATCCATGGAAGTTACAAATTCAAATTTACTTCTTGGTGATGGCAAATTAATTATAGCTCATACCTTTGCTAGATCCATCTTCAATCCTCCTTGGGAAATAAAAAAATTGATGTACACCAACTCCTTCATGAAACTTTATTTGTTCAAATTAACTGCCATTGTAACACTTGTCTTAGGTGTGTCAAGTGTTCTTGCTTTGTCTTGATAAAAATCAAAATGTCATCTAAATACACAATGAAAAAATTACCTAGAAAATATTTTAATACTTCATTCATGAGTCTCATGAATGTACTTTATTCATTTGTCAGCCCAAATGGCATAACCAACCATTCATTAAACCCCTCTTATGTTTTGAGCACAATCTTGCATTCATCACCTTCTCTGATTCAGATTTAGTGATATCCACTTTTCAAGTTAGTATTTGATAAGTACTTCACTCCACTAAAATAATCCATTGAGTCATCTGTGCACGACAATAAAAAATTATACCTTATAGTCATCTTATTGATGACTCTTGTATATGTCCACATATTCCATTCTCAACCTTTCTTTAGTGCCAACAGTATTGGTACTACACATGGGTTTAAAAATTATCTTATCAAAACTTTGTCTAACAACTTATATACTTTCCTTTACACCTCTTTATTGTCCATAGATTTTAACCTATATGCCATAGTTTTGAAAATTATATCCTTGAATTAGGTCCATATGATATCTTGTACTCTACATGGGTGGTAACCCATCAAGTAAATCATAGGAAATTATCTCCTCAAACACATACAACAACTCTTCACATTGCATGGAAGTGGTTATTCTTCTCCAACCTTACCAACTTGTGTGGGTTTTAGAATTAAAGCATAACATGCCTTTCCTTTCTTTGCATCTTTTGTAATTTCTTTCTCTAAACCAAGAATATTCTCAAAATATTTTCCACCTCTTCACTCTTGTCCTCTAAAGGATTCATAGTGTACTTCCTTCCATCATTCACCAAAGTGTATGTATTTCCTTAGCCATCATACAAAGCTTTTCTATGAAATCATTAATATCTTATTAACAACACATGGAATATGACCATGGGAATTTATTTGCATATAAATTCATCCTTGTATGCTCCAATCTAAAAAATTACCACACATTGTTCATTAACAATAATCTTATGTGCCTTCATCAACTAAGACATATTATATGGAATTCAGCGTGTAATCCTCTTTAGACCAAGATTTTCTAACATCTCATTAGAGACAACATTAGTAGTGATGCCACTATCAACATTAAATTTACAACACTTACCTATAATTTTACAAATGGTTATAAAAATATTATTCCTATGCATAGTTGTATTCTCATATTTGGCTAGTTTCAACAACACCCTCTTCATCATGAGAGATTTGATACATTTCAGTTCCTCTACATAATTAAGTGATGTAATAATCTCCTCATTTACTTGTATAATATAATTATTTTCATCATTTATTTGTTTCCATCATTATGGGCACGTGGGAACTCAAACATTTGATGACCCATCTCACCACATTTTAAGTATGTACACATGAATCCTATACATCTTCCTCATCCACAATATCCTCTTGTTCTAGTAGAATATCCTTTGCCTCTTTTTGCAAGATTGTTACTCTACCACTTATCACTTATCATCCTCTACCTAAGAACATTTATATTCCTCTCACTACACCTTGTTGTATTCACGATAACTTCCTTTCAACCTTCATCATGTGTTGATAGGCTTCCTCAACTAAACATAATCATATCATCCCAAACTCATCTTGGATGAAAATTCATAGACCATTCACATGCCTTGAGATATCCTTATCATATTCAGCATGACCTTGAGATTTTCTCCTCATCATGTTGAGATCAACATAACACAACAATATAATCTTTATTAAATTTAATAAGGGAAATTATGATTTCACACACATTAAATGATTTTGATTTGGTCACAAACCTTGGTATTTGTAGTATTATAATCATACAAAAATGGATATGATACACACTATCTCTCTACTTAGATCCATGGCTCACCACAAATCACTACTTGAACCAAACTTGGTTCTCTAGTTTGAATACTCACCTACCATATCTAGTTAAGACTTAGCCTTTACAAGCCTTGTTTTTATTCTCACCAACCAAAGCCTTATCTTCTAATTAATATAATCCCCATGATAATGAAAATCAATCAATATAAAGGCTCACATGAATCTATTATGGAATTTGGAATAGTTATTCTATCCATTAGATAACTACCATCTTTTCGTGACTCTTCAAATTCTCAATCCATTACACACAACATGCTATCAAGGTTGTTATATTGTCATTTTTTGTTGATGCCTAACACTAAAGTATGATACAGATTTGGTTGACACATGTCTATATAGATTCACTTACAATAAGATTTTACCTTATGTATACAAGGGGAAATGCAACTGACCTACAAATCAATCCTAGCTCAAAGAAGATAAATCACACTTACACTTCTGCTTATTGATACATTAGATATTCTGGGTCATGATCAAGATGGATCTGCTAGACCCAACCAAGGGATATCTTATCAGAATAACATCACTAGAGAGGGTTCTAAAGCATCTATTCAAACAACACCATGAAATAACCCTAGATAGGTCCTATGGTTTTTATTATTCACTAAGTATATGCAAAGTAAAGTAAAATCTAACCTAGTGCTCACTAAAGCTTGTGGCATAAAATGGGGGTAATAAACATGAAAGTAAACATGCATAAAATAATTATAATTAAGGTATGTATAAATATAACCCTAATACATGGAGAGAGAAATACATTCAAAACCATTACTTATACTACTTCTATCTCCTAAAATATCAAAGTAAAGTTTGAGATACTTACCTTGAAGATGAACCCATCGAGACTCAATCTCTCCCTTGGCCAAAGGTTATTCACAAGAGGTTTTTATGTATTGATGAAGAAACTAAGGATGGAAAATGGATTATATCCAAGTACCTCCTAATGAATCTCAAGCTTTCACAAGACAAAGTTCTTCCCTCCAAGTGTAAAACCATAAACAAATAACTCAAGTAGAATGGTGGAAGAGCATATTGTCAAGAAGAACAAATGAATAATTAAATCTTGTATCTCTAATAAATGGTAGAAATGGATATGTATATATAGTTAAATCTAACTCTAAAACTTTTCAAAAGTTTGATCGATTGGGTCGGCCCAATTTGAGCAAGTTAGGTCTTGATCTGGGTCGACCAAGGTTGATCTAGACCCATAATGTGCTAATATTAATTTGAATACAGGGTCAACCTAGGATGACATTGTTTGGTAAATGTCAATAGGGGTTTTTAGCTTAGTTAAAAGATGGATAAAGCTGTGAATTAGTTGTAGGAGTGTGTAAGGGAGGTGTCAAATCTTAGGGAAGTTTATAGAAGGTTGTGTACATTTCAAGTGGTGGTATGGGGGACACAATATTGTGAAGCACCAATGGTATTCCCACCCTTTTCTTGGTGTACCCTTTCCTAGTGTACCCTTTAATGCATGCACTCAGAGAGATTGATACTTGATGGGTTCCTATAATAGAGAAAGTATCAGTAATTGTTAAAGTTTAAAAATATTATGTGTATACATATGCTCCACTTAAAGGTCATCATGTGCCACTTAGGTGTAGTAGGGGATGGTGCTTCGAGAAAAAAACATAAGAACACACAACACTGAAGCTTTATAAATTGTAATATTTTAAAGCATAAAATAACTGAAATTAAATGACTAAAAATGAAATAACTAAAAATAAAAGTAAGGTATGCATCCTTGACTTACCTTTATCATTGAATGTTTGTTTGCTATGTTTGTAGTTTAGATCGTATAGGGCACAGAGACTGATTTAGATAACCTAAAGATACAAAACTAAAAATTAAAGACAAACAAACATAGGAAAGCTAAGATAACTGAATGGTGTAGGCATAATGTACTTAGAAATTTGGTAAGCTAGGGTGATAAATGTTAAGCTAGGACCAAATGACCAAGTCAAAATTAGATTAAATTAGGTAATAAAAAATCCAAGGCTATTAAATGATTAAAAAAATCAAAGTAAACATTAATTAAGAAAGGTAAACAAACCAAGACAAACTAAGGATACAAGTAAAAAATGGTAATCAAACATCAATTTCAAAGCAGTAACAATCCTTACTTAAATAAAGATGGGCAAGAAATGGTAAAATAAAATTAATGAGTGAGCAGTAACAATCCTTACTCAATCATTGATGGAAAAAGTGCATAAAAGAGAAAACAACATTGGTGAGCGATAAGTAACAAGCCAACTTCACTCAAAAATAGAAAAAGTACATAAAAATATAAATGGACAAAGGTGTCCAAAAAAAAGATAGAAATATAAAAAAATAAATAATTAGATGCAGTTATCTAAAAAAAAGAATGATAACAATTTTTTTAAAAATAAACCAAGGTAATTTTAGAAATGTAAAGAAACGGTATAAACAAGATAATCTATAGTTACTCAAGCACACTATTTTATTCTATGGATAGATAAAACCAAAAAAAAGTAGTGCTAGCATTTTATTAAGATGTGAATAAGGAGTATAGAAGTTGGAAAATAGATTTAGAATCAAACTTTCCTATCAAGGGGGGAAATGAAATGGGTGGTGGGGGGAATGAAAGAAAAAACAAGGTAAAAAAAACTCTTTATCAAAGCCAAGACACTAAAATTAGGTTTTTCAAAACAAGAGGACTTGACATTAAGGAATCTAAAGAAAATTTCTTAACCACACAAATATTGGATCATCAAATGAAGTATGAATATCATCCCATGAAGGCTATATGCATGAAAATTAAAATGGACCTACCTTCTCATAACGTGTTCCCTAATCCTTAGGACCCCTTATAGAGTCATCGATCTACTATGAAGATTGAGTAATTGCATGAGAAAGTAGGTAGCACTATAGATTTTTTTGAATTTTTATATTCCAATCTAATGGCTTACCTCACCCCAATGGACCTTATCTCTATCATGAGGCCAACTGTAGAGTTTGAGATTTGATTAGAAATAGGAAATGTGTTATAAATCACACATTTTGGTGTGATTTTGAATTTTAAATTTGTAAGTTGCCTTTTGATCATTGCATTTTGTTTTGAATGGTTTGGATTTAAATTTTGATGGTTTTTTCTATTCCTCCTTTATATGGATTCAAAAAACAAAACATGGGTGCTAAAAATGACTAGCATTTGAAAACTTGGGTCTTGGTTGCTAAGAAAGAGAACTTAGAGAGCATGGTTTCTAAGAGTCTTTTTAGTTCATGTGAAAAAAAAGTGTTATCTTGAATTTGACATTATTTTACCCAAAGTGAAATGAAATGAAAGGAAATCAAGGGGAATGAACATGAAACAATTTGAATTACTTCAAATCGTAAAAAATGTGATAATGTGAAAAAGGGATAAATGATAGGTAAGTATGATTGTACGATTTATTATCATAATAATATATGAAAATGTAGGTAAACATGCTAGCATAGCTTGTTGTGTAAGTTTTATTTACAAAGAAAATAAAAACCAAATTTGAGAATATGAGATCACAAACTTGTAACCATTTCTTAACATTCTATAAAAAGAACACTCAGTTGACCAACGTTGTTTTTGGAATGAAATGGTGATATAAGGATAGTTTGGTCCTATCCATGGTCCTACACTAAAAATCATAAAAGAGAAACCCTAGTGGGTGAAAATAATGGCAAAAATGGTATTTGTGAGGAGGGCCTGGTCTTATCCATGGTTTTACACTACAACTCACAAAAGATAAATCTAAGAGGGTGAACAAAACGTGTGAAAATAAAAAAGGTAGAAATGGTATTTATGAGGATATCCTAGTCTTATCCATGGTCTCACATTATAACTCACAATAGAAAATCCCAAGAGGGTATAAAATGCATTGGAAATAATAGACTGGATATGAAAAATTAATAGAGTCAAAAGTAATTCATGAGGAAAATTGAGTTGTATCCATAGTATTACAATGAAACTCATGAGAAAAAGAAATCAAAGGACCAAGGGAAGGAACTAAGATTTATGTAAAGAGAAACTATTGTAGAGAGTGAGACCCATGAAGAAATATTTCAAAAAGTGTTAGTAGGATAACATATATAAATATGATAAGAAGTGAAATACCTAAGCAAAGTACTTCAAGAATTATGCATTAGTGGGCTCTTTGAAAACATGGCCTTCATTAGTTTAAAGGTGACAGGTGATAGGACCAATAATATCATAGTCTATGAGGCCTCGACTAATATATTAAATAACATATTCTCTTCTAGTATCATCTTATTGGGCAAGCATTGTCCCAAATGATATGGGAGTAGAATAAGTGTACAAAATTAGGGGACAATCATTAGAAGGTGGTCTAAGGGTAGGTTAATGTAGAAATGATTATTTCATGTTGCCAAATGCCTTCTAACAAGGATCAATCCATTCTAAAATATTATCTTTCTTAAGAATGGAATTAATAGATTAGATACAATAAACCATTCTAAGGATAAATCATTGGATTTCCCCAAGCTTGCTGAGGTAAGTAAAAATGTCTAGAATGGAGTGAGGAATGGGCATGTTGACTATAACATTAATTTTATTAGGATTGCAATCAATACCATGAATAAATACTATGAAACCTAGAAGTTTACCAGACGTAATGATAAAGGCACACTTGTAGGGGTTGAGTCTAACTTTGCACTTGATTAATCGATCAAAGATGATGGCTAGATCAGAGAAATTGGATGTGAAACTTTTGTATTTGGAAATGAGATCATCCACATAATTTTACATAATCTTATGTATAATATCATGAAAAATGTAGGTCATGGCATGTTAATATTTTAGTTCTAGAGTTTTTAAGGCTGAAGGGCATCTTAACATAACAATAGGTACCACATTATGTCGTGAATGTTATCTTATGTTAGTCTTTGAGGGCTATGTGGATTTGATTGTAGCTCAAAAAATAATCCATTAGTGATAACATTTTGTATCCATCAATGGAATCTATGATGACATCTATCGAACCTAATGGAAAATTATCCTTGAGACAAACAAGGTGAAGATTACATAAGTTGATACAGATGCGAATAACCATGGGAACTTTTGTATGAATGGGAAAATGTTTGACACCTAGTCAAAATAGTCCATAAGTTTAATAAAATTTGCATCTAATAGTTTGATAGTTTCTTTATGGCATAGGGTGGAAACTTTGGGTGGAAATTTACACTTTTTTTGTTGAATGGGTTTGGCATCTAGATATGTGAATATATTATGCACAATGATGCTAAGATCGATACCAGCCATGTCCTCATATGACCAAGAAAAAGTCTCATGATATTTATCAAAGAATAGACTAAAATTATCTTTCTTGATTGGTGTGAATTCTATAGAAACTATTATAGGTTGAGGACATGAGGGTGTGCCATATTCAATTCTTGTGGTTTTTTCAATAAGCATAACATTTCCATCTTAATATGGTTCATTGGGAAGAGAAGAAATGGGATTGGTTTTAGAATCGATGCCAACAATGAATTTATTGAAATGAGGAGATTTTCATTTGAAATTCCCAAGTTTGTAATGTTGTTGAGGTAGTTGAGGTTCTCGAGCATGGAACAAATCAAGTGTGACTTCATCACTAGGTAAAGGTCCATAATATTTCATGTCTACTTCAAGATCAATGAGTTTGTTACCATGGTGATCATATTCACAGTGTGACTTCAAGATCAATGTCTTGATCATGACGATGAGTGTATTACCATGGAGATCATATTCTAAATATAAACCTATTATCAAGGGTGATCTTGAGAGTAAGTGGAATTGTGGAGGAAGGTTGGTTAAATTCAATTAGACTGATAATAGGTTTATATTTAGAATTATTGGTAGGGAGAGGATTGGGTAGAGTAATCGATGTGAAAAGAGGTATAAAATCTTCCAAAAGTTCTAAATTTTTGAGAGATAATATTTGTTCAACAACCCAAGGAGTGTTGAGAAGTGGCTAATTAACTCAAGGTACATGACCTTCAAGTTCTAACTCAATATCTATGGAATTAGTATGAACATCTCAGTTGAAAGCATGTGTTTTATCTAAGGTTTGCTGATAGTGTTGAACATCCAAGTCTCATGATTGAGCTTAGGCCATGATGTAGTTATCATCATAGGTGGGAGAGTTAGTACATGATTGTGTCTCTAAAGGACTATCAAAAAATGATATGACTAAATCATTAAAAATTACAATGTGACATGGTTAAAGGGTCTCAAAAATAACTTGGCCACTTCATAGTCATTACAAGTGAAATCATCTTCTATATAAGATGTTTCATGTGCATTACATGGAGGAGGGAAATTGGTAATCTCATCGATGATAGGGATGGTACAATCATGAGGTAACAAGGAAGGAGGAAGCCACTCTAAACTATAAGGAGGTAGCTTGGTAGTATTGCATGTGTTTTCAAAATCATTTGGCTCATCATCATTAGAATCAGTAAGAGTGACCTTTAAGTCTGGATTCATATTGATGAATTTAAGTAAAGGTGCACTATTAATTTTTGGAATATTTGGTATCCAATGCTAATATTTGGGATTGGGAAGCTAAATAATCCATGGGTTAGGATCAACCTCATGTTTATACTATTTTCCATTATGAATAAACTTGATACATTAGCTACTGGAAGAGGTAATAACCCTCACACAATGATTTCATGGGCATCCTAGGAGTACATTATAGGATAATGGTAAATCAAGAACCATAAGCTTGGTACATATAGTTTTGGGTCCAATAGTAAGATGGATCAAAATATAACCAAGTGGATTTTTATTGGTCTTATCTAATCCATGACATGCTAGATGAGTTTGCTTGATATGATCTTTGTTATACCCAAGTTGTTGAATAAGACAAAGAGATGTCACATTAATTCTTAACCCTTCATCTACTAAATCTTTATGAATAAGGGTGGTATTAATGGATATTTTAATAAAAATAGGTAGATCATCAACTCAAAAGAGAATTTCATCATTGATCATGTCTTATTCAACGAACTCTATGGAAGGTTTTGAATAAGGACAAACAATTTCAATGGTATGAACTTCTTTTGGTTGAGGCTTGTGAGAAGGTTATTCCACTTTGAGGGAAGATGGTTCTTCAATTTATTATAGTTGTTGCATTAGGAATTTATGATGATAGGGAGAAGTGAAAACTAACTCCATGAGAGGTATTTTGCATGGCATAAAGATAAGTTCCTCTAAGAAATTCCAATGAGTTTATCAAGAGGAAAAACCAAAATGAGGCTTGGAAGGTAAAATATTTTTAATAAAAAGAGAGGTAGTTAGAGGTTTAGATTGAGGAAGTGGTTCCTCATTGGTTTTAAATGGTAAGTTAGTGGTAGTAGTATCTTTGAGAAGTTGTTATACTAAATATAATTTATTTGGTTTTGTGACAGGATCTTTATGGGTGGGTTTGCATTGATAATTAACCTTAGCCAAATTCACACATTGGGAATTGGTATAGTATTGATCATAATCAATGTCAATCACACAAATATACTTGTTTGATTATTGGGGGTTGGATGTAGATAAAGTTTTTAGATTTTTAGAAGAAGAATATTTGAAAGCTTGTTTATTTTGAGAAGCATTAACATAATCATGATGATGGATTTTGATCATGGCATCATGATTGAATGAATCTCCTAGCATAAAAGAAACAATAGATTTTGTAAGACCATGACATGTTTCATGGGTATGACCTATATCAACATGAAACCAACAAAATTTCTTAGGGTCATACCATTGAAGGGGATTATTAGAATATGTGAATGGTTTAGAAGGTGCTAAAAGTTATTTCATTTGTTGAATAGTTAGCAATGTATGGGAAGGTTGGGGATTTTCCATTTTCACTACTCCTAGTTTTGGTTGAGGAGGATTTCCAATGATTGCATTGGTTGAATGTTGTAAATATCTCTTTATGGTTTTAGTGTTAGGTTTAAACTATTTAATTAGAAAGTCTTGTCGCTTAGCTTGATTGATAACATCATTTAAAGTTTGGGAAGTAAAAGTTAGAACCTTGTATTGGAGGGAAAGTGTTAAGGCAGTTATGGAAAATTTTATCAAGTTGTCATCAATCATGTTGTGATTGACTTCATGAGCCAAAGACTTCCATCGTTTGATAAAATAAAGAGCTGATTTGGTAGGGGATTACTTAGCATTGATAAAATGACAGACAATTTTCAAGAAGATCATTATGTTGAAAGGATTGACAAAATCTTCAAGTTACCATATAGAATGTTGGGGAAGTTGGTTATACCAATCTAATACATCACTGGTGAAGGTTTTAACTAAATGTTTGGTAGTGATGAAGGTATTAGTTTGGATCCACTCTTTATAAATATTACCAAATGCTTTGAGAAAAGATGCAAGGTCTTTAGTCCCATCATATTTAATAGTTGGAGATCTATTACCAATATCAATAGATATAATGAAGGGGGATAAAGGTTCATTTTAAATGTGTTGAATCATCTTGTTGTGTATGATAGACTAGGTAATGACATTTATCATGAAATATTTAAGAGGTGGAGGAATGAAATTTTGATTATTTTGGGGAATAAGAATAAGGGGTTGATTATCCATGTTTATAAAATGATGTTGAAGTTGCATCATTTGAGAAGTATTATATGTTTGGATGATATTCATTTATTACACTATTTGTGCAAAAATTTGAGTTGTATCAATTAGTGGGTTGGTGTTGGTAGGAGGATTCCCTAAATTGGTATTTGGGGGAGGGTTTCTAAGTGGAGGATTGGTAGGAGGCAGGTTGTTGGTGTTGAGAACATTTCTTATGGGGTTATTTGTTAATCTTGTGTAAATTACCCCCAAAGTATGGTAGGGTGCTTAAAGGTGAGAATTATCTTGATAAGTATGAAATGGGTATGATCCACCAATCTCATATGGTGGAGTGATTTGGACCATATTGAAATCAAAAGATAAGGTATGAAAAAGGTGCTCCAAGAGTGAATATTCTCTTGAGTAGCAAAGGTTGGAAGAAAATAACATCTCATATAGTGTCTAAATGGATTTAGGTTATCTAAGAAGATTTTGATAGGGGATTTCATGATGCTTGAAGGCAAATTATGAAATCAAGAATCAGGGAGGAAAAATATGGACAAAGATGACAAATATAGAATAATATTACCCAATAGGTACATAGTCGACTGGGATGACAGAGTGTAGAAAAGGTCCACACAGTAGGATGCAAAAGACATAGTTAGACTACTTAATTATGTTATATAGATGGTAAAACTAAAATATTCTAGAAAGATATACAGTCATATGGGTCGAATGTGTACTTCAAATGGAGAAACTGAATAGGCTAAAAAGATACACAGTCGTATAGATTGATTATGTACTGAAGGTAAACAAGGCTAATAGTCTGTAAGATACTATGTCAATTGAGATGAATGTGTTATGAAAATAGGAATTTTTTTTTTCAAGATAAAAACTAATAAAATATATTGAAGCACACAAGAAATTAGATCAATGTGCTTGATCTAATTATAACACACAACATAAACCTTACACTAACATTGGCCAGTACAACTTTTAATATACAAAATATAATGATCAAAGAGTAAGCAAAAAAACTTTAATGTAAATGCTAATCTAATTGGTCATTCATGAATTTTATTAAGTTATAATAACTTTTGAAACTAATGTGATAGAGAGTTGGTTGTAAGAAGGAACTAGAAAGCAATCTATGGATAGTTTCATGTAGTTTAGGCTAAAAGGGATATATATTGGTGATGGTACTGGATTGGTATTGGGGCCTATCCCCTCACTTCACAATATTTAGTGATAAGGGTTTTAGGTGATTTGACAACATATACCATCAACCACATGTTTATACTTGGCTATAAAAGCAAGTCAACTTCCCCTTTTGTGATGAAATCCAAGTAGGTAGACCTTGGGAAGAAAATGTTTAATGATTTTTAGTGTTAATTGATTTGAAAGCGTGTGAAAAATAGAAAAATAGTGTGACTAAATGGGTAAATTGAAAAACCACCCAATTATTCTGTGTTTGTTACTCTAAGCATGCAAATAATTGAAATAGAAAGTGAATTAATTACTAGCAAAATTGGTTAATTCCTTTGACTATGAAGAGTATAAAGTAGATTCAGATGACACTGTATGAAAATGATATAGAATAGATTTGATAGGGTCATTGCTATTATGTATAAGTAACATCCAAAAAAACACAGTTGAACAGGTCGATTGTGTCTTCTAGAGAGACGATAGGCTACAGAATTATGTTGAGCTAGTCAACCCAATTCACTATAGGGTTGCAATTTTATAGACTACAAACTATGAAAAATAAGATTGTAAATGATAAATATAAATGACATGAAGGTAAGAATGAAACTTGATGATTTTTAATATGATTAGTTTTCAAAATTTATGCTATGTTACTAAAATACTAATTTTAATATTTTATGAACAGTGTCGACTGGCTTGACTATGTTTGCAACCTTGTATGTTGAAAAAGAGAATTGCAAACAAAGTCGACTGGGTTGATGAAGTATGCAATGTTATAGATAAAGAAAAGGACTATGTCAAACTGATTGATCCAATTACCTATATTTAGAGAAGACCTACATAGAGAGAACATAGTCTATTTGGAGTGATTTTGTGTTAAACTTGTGCCCAAAATATTATATTGTATCAATAAGTTCGATAAAATAATGCAAAGATAAAAATATATAATATGATAATAAAATAAACGTGTGAAATAAAAATTACAAGGTTTAGATTCATGTCAGGTTCACTAGAATGCATACAAGGGGAAATGCAACTAACCTACAAATCAATCTTAGCTCAAAGAAGATAAATCACACTTACACTTTCGCTTATTGTTATATTTAGACATTCAGGGTCATGACCAAGATGGATCCACTAGACCTAACTAAGGGATATATTGTCATAATAACATCACTAGAGAGGGTTCCATATCCTTTAGTCAAGCAACACCATGCAATTACCTTAGCTATATCCTATGATATCTATTGTTCATTAAGTATATGCAAAGTAAACTAAAATCTAACCTAGTGTTCACTAAATACTATGGCACAAAATGGGGGTAATAAACATGAAAACAAACATGCATAGATAATTTTAAGAAAGATATGTATATATATAACCCTAATGTATGGAGAGATAAATACATTCAAAATCCATTACTTATGCTACTTCTATCTACTAAAATAGAGGAGTAAAGTTAGAGACACTTACCTTGAAGACAAACCCTTTGAGACTCAATATCTCCCTTGGAAAAATGTGCTTTTCAAGAGGTTGTTGTGTATTATTGAAGAAGCTAAGGATGGACAATAGACAATAGTCAAGGACCTCTTAATGAATCTCAAGCTTTCACAAGACAAAGTTCCTCCCTCCAAGTGTAAAACCCTAAGCAAATAACTCCTCAAATAGAATGGTGGAAGAGTAGATTGTAAAGAAGCACAAATGAATAATTAACTCTTGCCTCTATAACAATTAGTGGAAATAGATGTGTATATATAGTTGAATCTAACCCTAAACCTTTCTAAAAGTTTTGTCGATAGGGTCAGCCTGATTTGACCTTCTATCATTAACTTATAAAAATAATTTAGGTCCCAGTCTAGATTGACTAAGACCGACCTAAACCCTAACATGCTAATATTAATTTGAATACAGGTTTGGCCCAAGCTGACATTGTTTGATAACTTTCAAAAAGGGTTTTTGGCTTAGGTACGGGCTATATAAGGTGGTGAATTACTTTGATGAGTGTGTAATAGAGGTCTCAAATATTAAGCAAGTGTATAAGAGAAGATTGTGTAGATTTTAAGTGGTGGTATAGGGGAAAATAATATGTTGAAGCACCAATGGTCTACCCACCCCTTTCCCGTTGCACCCTTTAATGCATGCACTTAGAGATATCGAGACTTGATAGGTTCTTGTAAGAGAGAAATCATTAATAATTAATAAAGTTTGAAAATATTATGTGTATAAACCTTCTATCTCTCATCATGTATAATGTGAAATCAATTTTTACTTGACTATGTATAAGGATCCTTGCAGAAATGCACTTGATTGATCATGCATCACCAAGAAAATTCAAAAAATGTGCACACAAAAAATAATGTGAAGATCTCAATAATCACGAGCTTACCTCATAGCCTTAAAATATCAAATGAAACACAAGGTTTATGCAATAATTATCTAACATAATGGTCTACAACAATCATAAATGTCACAAATCATCACAAATTTCATATATCTTCGCAAAATAAGAAATGATTCACAAGTCTTTATGTCACACAAGGCTTTATCTTTCACATCTTTGTGCAAAACATCATAACTCATTACATATAACTTCAAAGAAAACCTAAGTAAAACTTGCACAATAATTTTCACGTTGTGAAAAATATAAGTATTTAATATTTTGACTCTTTAGGTTGTGTGCAATAGTAAGGGTTGGACAAATAAACTATGCATGTACACAAAAGAACTCTCCATGATAACACAAAAATATTTATTACTAGTTTAAGAATTTTTTTTGACGTAAGATTACATGTGAATTTTGATGATCCTACATCATTTAAGGGTTTTTAAAAAGAATGAGTCCACTTCCAATCCTGTTAAACTCACATATAGAATAAAAATGTGTGCTTGAGCATCATAATTTTATCATAATCGTGGCATCTTGGAGTAGGGATACACATATGATATAATCTATTACTAAAGGGAGGACTATTATAAAGAATTCAACATGAAAATTGAACTATTTTATTTTCAACCACAACATATATAGATGGTGTCAAATATTCTACTACAAGTGAAGGAGGAGTTGTTAATATTCCATTATTTGTTGATTAAATCCCAAGGAACTATGTTGGGAGAAATCCATTGATAATCTAGACAGAGTTTTTGGTGAAGTGAAGGAGTTGAAACATTCCAATTCCAATCTCTCCTTCATAGGGGAGGAGACTGTAGGATAATTTTATGTAAGGTATCCTTAGGCACTAAAATTTGGACCTCAACAATAAATTTCAATTATTTATTATTGATCCCATACTTAGCTTTAATTATAGTCCAAGGCCCCACAACTTGATCCCTTTTGTCAAAATATCTAAAATAGTGTAAATATCTTTTTATAAATAGTCTGAGGGCTTTGACCTGAGGTGTTTCAATCGAAGGGATACCTTGGTGATTGATAACAATGCCTTCCCACAAAGAGTGTGTGTGTTTATAAAAAACCTAGTTTTAAATTTATCCCCTCTCCAAAATATCCAGGGTTTGATAGCTTCCCAGCTTCCCAAGTTTAATGCTCTTGGTAACAAGGGTACATGTGATATTCATAGATATAAAATCAATAAGAAAATATTAAAATTCAAGCCCCTTTGAGGCCATTATTTCATAAGGGATGAAAAAAGAGATGTAATGCTTAAGGAGGATTACAAGCCTCTTTACTTTAATTGGCACGAGGGACCTATTGAGGTCATTATACCCCCATTTTTTTAAAAATTGGGACCTTTGAGATATTTTGAGCCTTAGTAATGAGGTCTTGATGTTCTAATATTTATTATGGTTTGAAGATCATCCATGCCTAATAAAGTTAGCCTAATGGTTTTTAGTTTTGCTTTAAGGTTACCTAATGTTGCTAATAGTTGCCCTTCGTCTGATAAGTTGTAGTTTCATAGAGCCTTTATAAATGGATCATGCTTGGATCCTCACTGTTTATCTTCATTTAGGATTTTACTAGCCTTTGATTTGAAGAATCTCACTATTAGATTCATGCAATGAAACCCTCCTTTTAGCAAACCCTAACTTGAACCCCTTATTCAAATTCAAATATTGGTGGGAACACTTTTGGCGGGAATGTTTCTAATTTATTTTAAACTTAAGCCCCAATTTTCATGTTAAGGCCTGGTCATATTTCATAACATGACCAAACCTTAACCTAAAAATTATGCTTGGTCCCCTTTATTTTCCTCCTTTTTGTTCCTTATATTTATAACATAGTCTAACTTTCATATTGGTAGGGTCATTTTAATTTTTGTAGCATGGTCCCCTTTATTACCTATTTAGCCTAAAGTCTTAATCCTAAGGCCCCATTGTATTTATTAACATGAACAAGACCTTAGCCTTAATTATTTAGCCTAGGTTTTTATTTATAACCAAGTCCAAACTTAAATACCTTGTTCCTTTGTAGATTCAATGGCCCACGCTTCATCACGAGGGGATAATCTAATGGAGTAAAGAAAACCCAACAAACCTAAACATTTGGTCCTTTGGACCAATAATGTGAAAGCATCTAGATCATGATCGATGGCTCACACTTTATTGGGACCAAAGATCCAATAGAGAAAACATAGTGATGAAAAGTCAAAAGCCTAAAAAGCCCCATGGAGCCACCACATGACACTCCTACATTCAAGACTTGATGACAAAGGGTTCTACATATTAAAAGGAACCAATCATGTACAAGTGCTCAGATCATGATCAATGGTTTGTGGTAATTTATGGATCTAAATCTAATGGAGCAAAGACAACATTGAAATGTCAAAGGCCAAAGGAGTCTTATGAGGATGACAAGTGGCATCATCTCAAGGACTCATACAAAGATCAACAACCCATGGGTCCTTCCCAAGGTCAACAATGTCAAAACCCAAGAGACCCAAAAAGCCACCATGTGGCACCCTCACAGTCATCAAGACCAAATGAACCAATGGTGTGCATTCACTTGAATTATAATCGAATAACTCTCATTTAATCTCACCTCTTGATCAGACAGAGTGAATTGAATCTAAAATCTATGAAATATATGAACTTCATGAGCTTAAATTTGATAATCTTGCGAATGTCATGTGATGTTTGTGAGGCCATCATTAACGTTCATAAGACCATCAAATTCAAACTCATAGAAAATTTTGTCTAGGCAAATAAATGTGTTTCTATCATTTGAAGGGGCCACTTTATATCATGTTTCAAAACTTAGCATAAAATACTTTAACCTAAGTCTATGGGATGTTTTTTAACATGAAATAAACTCAACTTAAAATATTTTAGCCTAAGTTACTTTTTATAGTCATGCACTGCTTAAAGCTCATGCATCTTACAGGATCAATGACTTATGCTTCATCGGGATATGTTTAGTTATGGTAAAGATAGCTTTAGATGCACAACTATGAATCAAAGATAAGTAATAATAGGTGAGGTCATCTAGTTTGAGGTTAGTAGTAGCTATTTTGATCAAATATTCATAAATTATTTGAAAATTTGAGTTTATTTAGACTTGAACATGTAAAGATCATTCATACTGATGTATTTGGACACTTCTTTGAGATAACTTGGTTTCGTAGGGTCCACCAGCCAGTTGGTTTTTCCTTCATTGTTATTCATATGAATCTTTGTAAAATTTGGCTAATGTGCAAATTTAGTCATTATTATTTGTAAAGATTGATTTGACACATCATATTTCAAATAGGTTTCAAGGTCACAAGTTAGAATTAGGTTGACTAAAAGTTCTTTGGTTCAATTTATTTTCTTACTCTTCTTTCATTTGGTCAATGTTGTTTGCTTACAGGAGTAAATATTTAAAGTGAGCAAAATTCCCAAGTCTCATCTACTTTACCAGTTCAAGGTAGAAGATCATGTGTTTAAGGTATGGCATAATTCACTATTCTTTGCATAAATACTTCATACTTTACATAGATCTATTATTTGATCATGGTGGCTCCTAACCACCAACTAATATAAATATTGTGAAACAATCACTTGTTTTGCCTCTATTCCACCAATAGGTAACATGATTACTACAACCTGAAACTCATGTATTGGATTTTTAAGTTCATAAATGAGAAGTGTTTACTAAACACTTTGGGCACATGTGGTACACATGCATCAATAAGAGGAGCTTTATTGGTGCTAAGAGGGACCTCAATAAATCTTTGTGAATTTGTAGGATCTTTGTTGGTTTTGGTGTATTTTGATCTTCCTCAGAATATTGAAAGATATTTGACTTTATATAGTCCTAATAATGTTGCCATATCCAAAGAGCATGTTAAAAGTTTCAAAGCTACTCTGAGATTGTTGTTGTCCTTCATTGTTATTCATATGAATCTTTGTAAAATTTCTAATGTGCATTTGCTTTTAAGGATGCTACCTATGAATGGTTTCTTAACCTTCTAAAGGATTGCATTGCTAGCTCAAATGAATTTAAAAATATCTTCGTTGATCAATTTGGAAAAATTCTTAGCCCCTATGTCTTGTATTATTAGCTCGAATGAATTTAAAAATATCTTCATTGATTAATTTGGAAAAATTCTTAGCCCCTATGTCTTGTATCAGTAGTTTACCATAATTAAAAGGGATGTTAATGAAACCATCAGAGCCTTTAATGCTCAGTTCCAAAAAATATTTAGCAAAACTATAGCCCCTTATAGACCCAATGAGGCTTTAGCCTTAGAAATTTATAAGGATGCTATGGATATCATAACCTTCATGTTCTTCAAAAGGTCTCTTCCAGTCATAAACACATTGACTTGAGCCTATTCTGAAGCTGTAGTCATTAATGACCAAATGTAACCCCAAGGTCAAAAGGCATATTCTATGCCTAATGCCAATTCAAATTGGCCCATCTAGAATGTCATTCCTAGTATTCCTACTTTAACACCAATTCAAAACCATTTTCCCTTAAGTCATACATATCTTTTCCAAGATCAAAAGTTCTCGAATAACATTGCTAGTGGATTTAATCCATAAAATCATGGAACTCTAGTTCCCACAACCAGTAATAATGCTCCAATTCATGAGCATGAGACACCAAAAAGTTCAAATGAGTTAATATTATAAATGATCCAAAAACTAAGCATTGACTTTCATCAGTTGCAAAAATAAATAGGAAATATAAGGGAAGGATATAATAGAAACTATGCTTCCCAAAGGTTTGATAGGCCTCCAAACAGGTTTCATGATATCAACAATAACATATCATCTAAAGACATACACATGAGTTTCTGTGATGTATTATGGTTGATTATTGTAATATTTCTAAAACCTTAGAAATTGTGCCTAATCAAGACTTTGTTGTAGGTACATTTGGCTTTGCAGGAGCATCTCAAGGTTTCATGCAGGCCTTTGATTTTTTATTTGAAGATGAAGATGAGACAATTGAATAAATTGCATCTGAGGGACCTTATATTCCTATAGATGTAAAATATATTGCAATTGAAGATAAAAAAGATGTCATCATTGGTACACTTTTAGATGGAGAGGAAGAGTTGTTAGAGGTAGATATGGATCAAGTACACGATGATATTTATTTATAAGGTAGTTAGAAGATAGCTGATGCATGTTTATTTCTAAAATAGAGAATACCCTTGAAGAAGATGATCACTGGCAGAGATCATTCCATGATTTCTTAAATGGAATCAAAAAGCTAGAGATGGTAGATGATGGAATAGGAAAACACATGGATGCTTCATTTAAGGATTTCACCAATGATCTAAAGTTCCTAGAAGATGATATTATTTTGGAGGCCCAAAACTAAGATAAGCTAGAGCCTGATTAGATAGAAGAGCTACCTCCTTTCATTGAAAATGGAGTGAGTGAATCAAATCAGGAATTGTCTTATGACTTCATTAAGAGGTTAGGAATAGGGGACCAACATGTCTCTGATGATGGGATTCGAGATGAGCATCATATAATTAATCAGGATGAAGAAGCCTTTTGGGATGACTTGGAATATTTTTGTGCAATGATTGGTAGTCCACTTCTACCTCAAAAAGAACATAATAAAGTCATCAATCTAAAGATACTAGCCGAGCATCATTATTGGGTGAAGATGATATAAGCCACTATCTATGGATGAAATAGAACTAGCACTCCTACTGTAAAGTAGGAGAATTTGGGAAGAAGATGATTGGGTCTTAGCATCATATTTTCATTCCATGCATCTGAGGAGGTTGATAAGAGATCAAGCTACATCACCTAGAGGATACAAGCATACAAGTGATCCCATCCATAAGAAGAGGCCATGGGATAGAAGTAATCATGCTTCAAGGTTATGTAGTAGATTAAATAATTTTCCATTTGATCCTAGAGGTATGTATTTTATGAAGTTAGTATAGGGCTTAGATTAGTTTCTTTCCTATTAGTTTATTCCAAATTTTTTCCTTCTTATCCCTTGCTTGTACATAGGGATGTATATATTTGTTTGCTTCATTTTTGGCTTCCTAATTTGTTGATTTCTATTGTGTGTTTGTTTCTTATTGCTTTGTTCCTTACTTCCAATTATTTGTTTTGACATCCCTCTGCTTGAAAATCACTTAGTTTGCTTGAAATTATTGAAGTTCAAAAATGTAGGTATGTACCTCATGCACATGTTAATGATGGATTTGAAATATGAGCTTGATGTTCTAATTTAGAGGAACTAGCAAATACTGATGAGTAGGTTAACTATTTAATGAGAACTTGAACATTGTTTTTATCTAAACTTGGTTTTAAGAGGAGTTGCACATGTGGAATGAAAGCTTGAGATACTAGGGCACAATCATACTTGCACTTAACAAACATTCTTTCTAGGGACAAAGGTCACAACCATAGGTGATTACCTAAATATCAAACACTTGACCAAATCCTTCAACCTGGCTATCCTGGTTCCCAACCTTGCTAAAATCTTAAAAGATCTAAAAAATACAAAAATAAGAATTCAATGCAAAATCAAAATATTTTCAAGCATAGGTGATTTTGGTAATCTCCATCGAGACTATGGATGCCTTGCTTACAGTGGAGCAAGGTGGTGAGTGGAACCAAAGACATCTCTATCAGGGCTATAAATGCCTGGCTGGTAGCAAAGTAATGTCCAAGACTTCCTTAAACTAGAAGCATAGTCCTTAATGGACATCCATATATGCTCTAAGTCAATGCTAATGATTAAAGGCATAGAACTTGGAAGTTATCCCTTGAATCCCATGGCAAACAGTAAGTGGAATCAAAGTGCACACACAACATGGCTATGTCTTAATGTTTGAACCTAATTTTTCATGTTCAAAGATTGTTTCAACCATGAACTGATCTTGGTAATGGCATAGATCATGTAAAATAGGTGACCCAATAACTTTTCCAAACTAGAGCCTTTGAGTTCTAACATATTGCTATGTTTCCCTCAAAATTTACCATTTGTTGAGGTCAACATACACCCATTTTTTGGAAAATTGGAACCTTTGAGATATTTTGAACCTTAGTACTGAGGTCTTGATGTTATACTCTTTATTATAGTGTGAATATCATCCATGCATATTAAAGTTAGCCTACTAGTTTGTGATTTTGATTTAAGGTTACCTAATGTTGCTAATAATTGCCCTCCATGTGATAAGTTGTGGATTTCATGGAGCCTTTATAAATAGATCATGTTTGGATCCTCATTGTTTATCTTCATTCAAGATTTTAATAGCCTTTGATTTGAAGAATCTCATTATTATATTCATCCAATGAAACCCTCCTTTCAAAAAACCCTAACTTGAACCCCTCGTTCAAATTCAAACATTGGCAGGAATACTTTTGGTGAGAATGTTTCTAATTTATTTTGGACTTAAGTCCCAATTTTCATGTTAATTCTTGGTCATGTTTCTTAACATAACCAAACCTTAACCTAAAAATTATGCCTAGTCCCCTTTATTTCCTTACATTTCCAACATAGTCTAACTTTCATATTGGCAAGGTCCTTTTAATTTTTCTAGCATGGTCCCCTTTACTACTTATTTAGCCTAAACTCTTAATCCTAAGGCCCTATCATATTTATTAATATCAATGAGACTTTAGACTTAACCCTTTAGCCTAAGTTTTTATTTCTAATCGATTCCTAACTTAAATACCTTACTCTTTTACTGATCCGATGGCCTATGCTTCATCACAAGGGGATAATCCGATGGAGTGAAGAAAGCTCGATAAACCTAAGCATTTGGTCCTTCAAACCAATAATGTATGAGCATTCAAAACATGATCGATGGCTCATGACTTGTCAAGACTGAGGATCTAATAGATTCAATGTAATGATGAAAATTCAAAAGCTTAAGAAGCCCCAAAGAGCTGCCACATGGTAGTCTCGCATTCAAGACTTGACGATAAAGGGTCCTATATATTAAAAGGCACCAATCATGTACAAGTGCCTAGGTCATGGTCAATGATTTATGGTCACTCACAGATCTAGATCCAATAGAGTGAAGACAATTTTCAAATGTCAAAGGCCAAAGGAATCTCATGAGGATGATAAGTGGCATCATCTTGGCAACTCAGATAGAGATCAATGACCCATGGGTCCTCCCTAAGGTTAACAAAGTCAAAACCTAAGAGTCCCTCAAATTTATCATGTGGTTCTCTCACAGTCATCAAGATTGAATAAACTAATGGTATGCATTCACTTGGATTGTAATCAAATGACTCTTGATTCATCATACCTCTTAACTAGATAGAGTGAATTGAATCTGAAATCTATGGAATACAAAAACTTCATGAGCTTAAATTTGACATTATCACGATCATCATTTGACATTTGTGAGGTTGTCATTGACATATAAAAGACTATCAAATTCAATCTCATCTAACATTTTGTTTAGGCAAATATATGTGTTTCTATCATTTAAAAGGGCCACTTTATATCATGTTTTGAAACTTAGCATAAAATAGTTTAACCTAAGTCTATGACATGTTTTTTAACATGAAATAAACTCAGCTTAAAATATTTTAGCCTAATTTATTTTTTATAGTCATGCACTGATCAAATCTTGTGCATCTTGTAGGATCAATTGTTCATGATTCATCAGGACCAGATGATCCAACAACATGAAATCACTGGTAACTATTCAATAAAACTCTGAGAGCTTATGGGCTCAACACATGGTAGATGCTCATTTAATGTACAATTGGTGTAGAGGATAGAGCTTAGAAAGCTCATGAGGGTGATAAGTGGCACAACCATGGGGATTGATATAAAGATGGCCAATAATAAGCAATGTACTAGATCATGATCAATGGCCCATGTTGATCTGTGGGCAATCATCCAATGGTGTGAAACAAAAGGAAAATTTTTAAATAATAATGGCTAGTACTTTGAAGGTATTTATGAAAAATGCCATGAAAGTTTCCAAATAGATACCAAATAAGTGACATGTAAGCACAAAATGATAAAAATGATGATCTTGTGTGATAAAAAATGTAGATGTATAGAGGCAAGAGTCAAGGCTAGTCTAGGGAAGATAATAGCAGGATCTTGGGCATGATATTCAATATAGGAGAAAGGATAACTGAGGCCAAAAGCATCAAAGAAGCTATGGATAGAAATGATATGGAGTTGAATGATCTAGATGACAAGGAAGAAGAATGTCTCTTAAGGCTGGCTGTGGATTTGGGACTTGTTAATGAGGAGCATCAAAAGGCTATGAATATCCTTCAGTAGCAACAAGCAAGTTCCTAGGTGCAGGGCCCACCAACTAGTTGGTTAAAATTCCACTTTTATGAAGCATTGTAACATTTTGAAAATGGAATTCTTTTGTAAAGACATATGCTAGTTTATTAGCATATTTGCCTCTAGGTCAATCTATTTTAGAAAAGCAAGTGTATTCTAGTACTTTGTAGAAAAAGGATAGTTGTCCTTACTTTTTGTACATTTGTATCTTGCAATTTTTTGATATACTTCCTTGTCCTTATATAAAAGGTATTACTACCATTTTTTAAAGAGGGGGGAGTTTTAGAGCCAAAATTACTTTGTAAACTTGAAGTAAGTAATACAAACAAGGAATTTTGTAAAGATTATCCAGTATTTGTCTTTGTGTTTGTCTGCTTCTCTCTCATTTGCTTGTTCTAATTTCTAGATTTGAATGGTTCTTATGAATTCTTGGTGTGTATATTTGATTGTAGAGTTGTTAACTTGTACCAATGCTAGGCTGACTAAAAGTTCTTAGGTTCATTTCATTTTTTTGCTCTTTTTGCATTTGGGCCAATGTTGTTTGATTGCAAGATTAAATATTTAAAGTGAGCCTGGTTCTTATCTGCATCTTTCCATACCCTACTTAGAGGTTTGCCTGATGTTTGATGTGATTTAGACTAAGTTGTTTCACTTCACATGTTAGTTTTAAGTGCATATTTGGATGAAATCTAAATTTTTGTCATGATGTTTGGAATGAATATCAATAATATTTATTTCTGCCCTATCCTTCCTTTTGCTCATTTTTTTGATCTTGATCATCTTAGTTTAGCCTATCATTTTAAATATCCATTCTAAATTAATTCTTAATTTAGTTCTAGATCATAATTCATTGTTCTTTGCATAATTACTGCATACTTTGCATAGATCTATTTTTTGGCCACGGTGGCTCCCAACCACCAACTAATATAAATATTGTGAAATAGTCACTTGTTCTGCCTCTATTCCACCAACAAGTAACATGATTACCATAACCTACAACTTATGCATTAGATTCTTAGGAATTCAGAAATGAGAAGTGTTCACAAACACTCTGGGCACCCATGGTACACATTTAGGCATCAACATGACCCATTTGGCATAGAGAATAACCCTTTGATTTTAGATGTTAATCAACTCCATACCTCCAACTTCTCTTGTCTACATCAAAGCTCCCAAGCCACTATGTGAAAGCCTTTATTACCTTCAAAATTGACACCAAAAAAATCCCTAAATAGATTCTCTAAAATTTTATAGGCAATCTTATTGGGGTCCTGTAGTAGGAATGGTAAATATGAGTGGTTATTAGAACTTTTGAGTAGATATGGAACCTCCCTATTAGAGAGATATTTTATTATCCAATATGAGATATTTCTCTCAAATCATTGAATAACATAATTTCATAACTCAACTTGAGAGGCTTGAAAGGTAAATGGAATTCATAAAAAATTAAACATCTCCCTATGTGAGATCCACTTCCAATGACATTCATCAAACCAACCAAGCTTAAGATCTAATGATTTGTTTATGACATTTTGTTTTACCTTAGTAGATACTAGAGCTTGAGACTAGATAGAATATATGCAAAAATGCCATAGTGTACTTGACCACCTTTGCTTCTTAAAAAAAGGTCAGATAATATTCATCAACAAAGTGGCCATCTATGAGTTGGTTTTGATTGGTATTGGGAAGGGAAATCCCCTTCACAAGACTTTTAGAATCATAATCCCCGTAAAAGTACCCAAAAAATTTAGAAACTACAACATACAAAGAGGGAATAAGAGGACACTCTTATTTGATATATTTGAAAAGGCCAAATTCTCATATTATTACCCATTAATAGTAAAAAATATAGAGGCATATTTGAAATGGGAATTTACTATGTGTAGAAATCTAAAACCAAAACCAATCACTTATAGTAAGCCATCATTTTAAATCTATTTTAGATATATTCCAGTCCATATTAAAACCCAAAACTATCTTTACTCAATTTTCTAGTATTAAATATCAGAATCTAATATTGCTATTATCAGATTCTAATTTAGAGATTTTTTTAATTTATCATATTTTCAGATTCTAATTTGAATGTTTTTGGAATTCAAGGTTAAACAATTAGTTTCTTGAATTTAATTTGTTAAAATAATTCAATGTTTTGTTACAAATCATGGCATTAATTAATATTTTATTTTGATATTATCAATTTAGAATTGGCTATGATAAATTATAATACATTTATCACAAATTTTGTCCCTAAGCATGGCTGTAATTAATATTCTATTTTGATGTAATAGATTCAAAATAGACCATAATAAGTTGCAACACAATTACCTTAAATTTTTATTTTTATTTTCTTACCTATAAGTGCAAGCAAAATATCACAAATATCCATCTAACATTTATCACATTTTTTTTATTACCTTACTTATAAGTGCAGGCAAAATATCACAAATATCCATTTAACATTTAGTATGGTAAAAGTATCACAGATATCAATGTATCATTTAGTATGGATAAATTATGACAAATATAAGTGTAACCAAAATATCACAAATATCTATGTAATATTTAATGTGGTGAAATTATCACACATATCTTTGTAACATTTACTATAAATAATTTACAATAAATAAATCTATATAACAATCTAAACATCAAAATTATCATACATATAATTAATAAAACATCTAATTAATTTACAATGGTTTATATATGATAGTGGACATATTAATTTTTCATACCATAAATATAAGCATGCATAAATTACCACAAATATAGTATTAAATTATATGACAAATCACAGGAAAAAATGTTTGCCTTAACTATATTAAGTTTAAAAAAAGTATTATAGATAATTCATTTATTGAACACTCAATGCAATCTATTTACAACTTGTCTCGCACATGCAATATCTTTACATGTAGCAATACTAAAAATAAATCATGTAGTAAGTAATTATATTCATATAGATCATTATTAAAATTATTTACGATAATGTAATTATCCCTTATTTTTATGAATATTTTTCTCATAAGAGTCATCAATTAGCATTTTATTGAATTGATTGTATAGATCATTATTATGTTTCCAAATTAATTCTAGTGGTTTGCAGAATATTACATGACTTATAAAACCTTTACAATCAACTTGTCAAATTGATTCAAATTATTCTTGGGTATATATAAATTTAAAATTATTTACTTTCAATATTGTTTCTTGAAGAAATGAATTCATTAAGCCTTTTACATTTTTTTTTAATTCGTTGATGTCCATATACCAATTTTGAAGATACATATATACCTATGCAAAAAAACCCTTAAGTTTGGTAAGATAAAACAATATTTATTTTTGAGATTGATAGCCCCTGTTATGTCAAAATTATTTATAGTGACTTCCTTTTTATGAACTCTATGAATTAAAACACCATTGAAGTTGAACACAATCAACATTGATCAGTGTGCTTTGTAATCTGTAGATAGTAAATTATTTTAAATTCAGAACCATTGAGATCAACTCCATATAAGTAATCAAATTTTATATAAATATACAAGGAAAATATCATTAAATTAATCATATAAATTTCTAATATCAATTTCATTTAAATATAAGTTTTAGCCAAATTCACTTGTTTATATAGGTCACTTTAACAAATACAAAAGAATAGGTTGCAACCATAACTTGTAAAGATTTTTATAACAAAAACAAAGCATTATTTGGATATAAAATAGTCTAAGAAATTTTATTTAAATATAAGTTTGATCTAAAGTCACTTATATAAATATATTATTGTAACAATTACAAAGCAATATATTTTTACAATAACATGTTTGTATATGTTACTATAACAAAAACAAAGCAATTTTTTGATATAACAAATACAATCTAAGTAACACAAGTTAACCTAATCAAATTCATTTGTTTATATTGTTTAATTTAATAAATGTAAAACAACTCAGTCAAAATCACTAATAGTTTATATAATATATATATATATATATATATATATATATATATATATATATATATATGTTACCGTAACAAATACAAAACAATAGGTTGTTACAATAATTTTTATATAAAGATTTTTGTAACAAAAGAAAAAGAATAATTAGATATAATATAATTTAAGTAGATTTATTTAAATATAATTTTTTACCAAAGTCACTTGTTTATATAGGTTACACTAAAAAATACAAAGTAATAGGTTTCTATAATAATATGTTTTAAAATATTATTGGAACAAAAACAAATCAATAATTGGATATAATAGAATCTAAGTAATTTTATTCAAATATAATTTTTAACTAAAGTTGTTTATATAGGTTATTGTAACAAATACAAAACAATAGGTTTCTGTAATAACATCTTTTTAAAGTTTATTGTAACAAAAACAAAGCAATAGTCTAATATAATAAATACAATTTAAGCAATACAAGATAAATCAATCAAATTCATTTATTTTTATAGCTTGCTTTAATAAATGAAAAGAAACTAAATCAAAGTCATTAATAGTTTGCTTCTATGTTTCTAAAGAGTGACACATATTTGAGTGTGTCCTTACATGATCTAGCTATGTACATAAGTGTGTGAATATTTTTCTATTAGAATACAATATGTCATCCAATTCTAACTCAATGGCAATCCAAAGTAAAGGACATCTTATTTTTCACAATCAAAGTATTTTTTATTATCTATGAACAATATATTTTCTATTCCATACACAATATGGTACTATATTTATTTTCTTCTATCTAAAAAATATGTCATATCTTGCAATGTGATATTCCCCAAGTAAAGACAAATTTAACATTTTTTATCTAGTCAAACTGACAAATGAAATAATAAAGCAATCTTGAGTGCATATAAGTAAACCATAACCCAATATTGAATTTTTTTTTGTACTCTTAAAAAAAACTATGCTAAATGCATGGCAAAGGAATTTTTAAACATGGATATAAAAAATCAAGTTTTCTACTTGGCAATCTAAATTTAGTAATCCCTAGAATGCCAAAGAATAGTCCTTCCACTCCTAATACTAGTATTTTTCTTCCAACTACAATGAGATAGAAAAATATGAGAGAAATAATTTATTTTTTATCTCAATGTAGTAAGATGAAATAAAATATTATAATGTGTATATCTAAGGAGAATAATTCTAACTTAGCATGCCTAACCATTTGTGTAATTTGATAGTGTTTTTTGGTGGCCAATTCTAATTCTTAATTCTCTATCAAATTTTTTGGTCTTATATTTACATTTATTATAATAGTATTGCAAATGAAATTATGGTTATCTTTTAAATCAACCAAAACATAAATTTGGTGGTTTATAATATTACCTTCCAGTTCCATTAGACTAAAGTTGGAGAGGCAGAAGGAGCAAAGTGGCGTAGAGAATGATAAATTATTGGAGCTCTTAGGAAAATATAGGTAGAATCATAAAAAACTCATAGAAATATTCTTCAGGTGAAGAAGAATGCAAAGGATTCATATTGGCATGATAAATGGATTGAGGATGAAGAGGAGGAATAAAATAGGTAAGATATTCCCTTCACTAAAAATCATGATGAACACAAACCTACAAATGAAATCAAGAGCCATTATGAAGTGTCAAAGGCTACCTCGGCAAAGGTAAGTGGTGCAAAAGGTCTTGCCTAGATTGTAAAACCCAAGGAAAACCTTGTTTTGAGTATAAATGTTATCCCTTTGGGTGATCACATAGATGACTTCAATAGGGTTTGTGAAAAATATAATAATTCTCCTACCCTTGAAAATATTGAATTAGTTGTGGAAAGCACTAGTTTCAACTCCAATGTGAAGTATTTGGAGGAAAAAGGGTTGATTTTTAGAGTTACGAGCAAGTGGATAATAATCTAGGAGATGGACTTTTGGATAAATAAAGAATGGGGTGAAAACTATGAAGTAAAATTCAGGCCAAAAGGTTTTTTCATAGTCATTTTC
Source organism: Torreya grandis (assembly GCA_037957365.1). Lineage (NCBI taxonomy): Eukaryota > Viridiplantae > Streptophyta > Pinopsida > Cupressales > Taxaceae > Torreya > Torreya grandis. Next base: position 617,066 of record JARHVA010007488.1, on the reverse strand, counting down.
CCTAATGCCAAGGAAAAAATTAATATTATTAATGGAGGCCCTTGGTTGATGAACTGGGCTAGTATTAAAATTCATGGATGGAGTCCTAACTGTGATGATTTGAGATGTAAGCTCAGGAAAATCCCCACCTAGGTCAAAATACATGCACTACCACTTGAATTTTGGGGTGTCGATTGACTTACTTCTATTGGTAATATACGTGGAGGCTTCATTTTAATTTAACCTCTTAATATTGAAGGGTTTTTTGCCTTATACACAAAAAATTTCATTTATTTGGATCTAGACAAGAGCATCCTTGAAGCTATATTATTGAAATCATATGGTTGTGCCTAGGTTCAAAATATCAACGTAAAATAATTATCATTCAGGTGTTCCAAATGCCATAATATTGGACATGTAAAGAAAACATTTCCCCCAGTTTCCCTTCCTAAACCTTGATATAAATTCATAAAAGTTTGGAAAGCTAAGATTGGGTTGCCCTCAATTTTTTTATTCAGATGGAATGGGGGTGAAGTAGATCACCCTATATAAAAGGAAGGGTTTACTAACATTCAAGGCCAAGCTCAGGGTTCCCCTAGGGCATGTGATATTTTATCCCCATCATTTGTAATGTTGATGGATTCTAAAAATTTGGTCATCGAATCTACTAAGTTATCTTCTCTCCTCCACTCATTAAGGGATCTAAGTGAGGTTTCAAATGAAATAAAGGAAAGGGTCCAAGGAAAGATCTTATAGAGGAGGCAGTGGGAAGGGATCTGGAAAAGGATCCTAATTCAAATAAAATTATGACTATTTCACAAAAGAAAAGCCTCATCTCCCAGCCCAATTGTGGGTTAAAATGAAAGAGAGGTTGAAAGTCCATTGATGAAAAAAAAGGCAAAGGTAATGGTTGATGGCAAAAAAACACAATTACAGATTTATTTAGTTTCAAATTATGAGGGGTGGATCTCTTCTCATTGGGAATATGAAAATCATCATATGGAATGCTAGGGTCTTAGTGATCCTAATAAGATATGCTTAATTAAGTGTCATTTGATATCTCTTAAATGAATATCCTATTCTTACAATAAACCAAACTAAGTGAGGAGGATTCCAATCTTTTAATGCAAAAGTTTTGGAAAGCATGGAAAGGTTCCTTCATCACCTTAAATTCTCTAACAATAATCTGGTCTCCCTCAAAAGTGGTTGTTGAACCTCAAGGTAGGGATTTTGGACGGAAAATTTTCAAGGTTATCGATTTTCATTTTGACATCTCCTTTTTTATTTTCAATTTATGGTCCCAACCTACCTACAACCAAATTAAGATGTTTGGAAGAAATTTCCTAGGTTATGGCCCATCATCCCAAGGAAAATTTTCTCTGGAAGGGGATTCAACTCGATCCTTTCTAGTGATGGTAAGAGAGGGGTTAGGATGCCCTTTATAGTCCCAATTTGATTTACTTGAATTTGAATTGGTAAATGGTCTCATTCATATGATTCACAAAAATGGTATTTTATTCTGGACTAATAAGAGACTTGGTTTTATAAATATCATGAAAATGCTAGATAGGTTCTTGTTAGCCCCCTCATGATTCTAGTAAGCAATTTGTTTTGCCTCTCTCTTGGGTGATTCCAAGGATTATAATTGAATGCTTAGATATATTAACATATTGGTTACATATCAAAAAAATTAGGCCCTCATGGTCCCCTATTTTGAAATAAATATCAAAATGGTGGTGTTTTTGATGCATAAGGACAATTCTCCTAGCCTGGATGGGTTCCCAACAACATTCTTTCAATCAACCTTTTGATTGTTTGGGCATATGTGGTTAGTGTAGTGGAAGAGTATAGGTTCAAAAGTAAGGTGGGGGTATATCTCATTTGTACCTTCATTTTATTAATTCTGAAAAGGGAAAACTAGTCCACCTCTAGTGATTTTCACCCTATCTCACTTTGTAACACTATTAACAAAATCACTTCCAAATCCATTTCTTTTAGACTCAAAATTTTCACTTATGACCTCATTTAAAGTGATCAAGGAGGTTTTTTAATAGTTAAAAATGTTTAATAAGGTGTTTAACCTAAATTTGGATGTGGATCCTACTTAGGTAGATAGGGTTAAGGATATAGAAATGATAGGGCATAAGGATGAATATTAAATCTACAACAGGCCAATTAAAGTGCTAAACTCATATGTTAAATTTATTAAATTGAGATAAGATATAAATGGAAAGTAAAACTATGATAAACATATAAATGATAAAGAAGTTATGTACTTATATTTTTTTGATGCTAATGTAGATCTAGATCTAATACAGGTTGAATTTAGGTGGGAAGACAGTTCTAGAACAATTGTTAGATTTTGGACCTAGTGCCTCTAGCTCTCTAGATAATTCTATCATCCCTAGACATTTACATCAATGTTATTGTCTAGGTTTGATGCTAGTTTCATGTATATAATATTAGTTGAAATAGGATGTGACCACTTGGATGTTTTTGAGTTTGGATTTAGTTTTTTTCTAGTACATTTAGATCTAGGTCATGGATTGCCATTATTGGTGAAATGGCAAAACCCTAGATTTTCATCTTCAATGTGACCTTGGGGAAAAATGGGTTAGTGGACACATAGTGTCAAACTAACTTGCAATGACCCCACTATTAAAGGGTATTTCTTACATATCCAATACTCTAGAAGAGGGCCTCAATCTCATGTAGTTCTCCCCTATGTGTTGGCTTGTATGTGAATCATGTAATGTGTGTGAATCAAGTACAATAATGACCTATCTTTTAACCTAGAAAATAATACCCTACAACTAATATTTTATTACTTTAGACCTATAGTTGGGTTATTTCTTTGACTTATATCAAAATAAGGTAGAACATGAAAGTTTTTAATAACTTGAGTGCTTCTTGAATGCTATTTTGGTCTAATTTCTAGGTAGTCAATGAATGAGGGTTGATATTGTATTTATACCAATCCTATTAGGAGATAACTTGCACTAAAGAACTTAGGCCAACTGTTATAATACATTTCATTTTTAAATTGGATGACTTTAAGGCACTGGACACTTGTCTTGGGGTAGGATAATAATGTTGACGCTACTGTCTATCCTAGATGTTAGTGTCTAGGGAGAAAGAGAGAAAGTATAGGCTCAAAACTTGTGAAGGTGTAAGATAAGTACATTTTAAGCATTATAAGAAAGCTAGGATGTTTGTGTCATCAATATAATGCTATTTGGACTAATATATAGGCCAAGGGGAACAAGATAGAGCAAATGCAAAGCTTATGAAATCAAGGTATGTGTAGAACTAAGAGGAACAACCAAGGTCTAAGTTTGTCAGGTGTACAAGATTGAGGTGCTACATAATCACAAAACATCATCTACATTTACCCCCCTTTAATCTAGTAATGAATTTTTTAGTTTAAAGGAAAGGAATAAGAACCTGGGCATGTATGCATACTTTGTCTTTTCTTGAGTTGAATTTGAGTGCTTTATTGGAGTTGAATTTGAGTGATTGGTTGGTGACTGACCTGAAACCAAGAGCATGTTATAGTATAAAATCAATGCATATAATTTAGGTTAAAATTACTTGAAATAGATTAAAATTAAAAGAAAAAGGTTTAGGAGTACACCTATGTGTTAATGTAACCACCTTACCTTTTGTCAAGTTATTGTTTAAAAATTTGTATCATTGTAAGGCTCTGAAACTAAGATTAGGATAAATATAGATAAATATTTAAAGTGCATATATCCAAGGAGATAGAGAGAGAGAGAGAGAGAGGGAGATTAGAAGGAACATGGTCCCAACCTTGGAGCAAAAGTGATTTGCCACATGGTAGTTGAGATTAGATCAATTATGCAACCTAATGATACTTATAATCTGGTGAGGTTCACTGATCAAATCATATCAAACCTAAAAACTTGGTAATATTGAGTGATTTAATCACCTCAACCATACCAAAAAGGTGAACTAACTACTATAATAGATTGGTTCACTAAAATCTGTAAAAGTCTTTAGGGTATTAATATGTGCAATGGTTTTTAAAATCTAAAATTGATTTTTATTTTAAAATATTAGGCACAAGTTTTATAGCATATGCAGCTTATATATGTCTCATGCTGAAACTATGTACAACAACGGTACCATGTATAGGATTCTGCCACAACTATAAGTGTGAATCATGTAGCCATATGCTTTGGTCAATTCATATAAATGTGTTGTGGAGGACATGATTCCAAAGCATCTATATAAATAAATTTGAAATTGATTTAAGTACCAATGTGGAGGATATGTTTCCAAAACATATTCCCAATGTAAACTAGAGGTGCAATACTGAGTAAGTGTCAATAATCTAGCATGCTCTGACTCCACTATTAGGACCCAGAAGCTTAATTACCATGTACAAGCAACTTAATATGTGGAATTAAACCAGAAGTAACAAGTAACTAGAATTCAAAAATAACACAGAATATGAGAGACAATACCCAATTGTATTAATACTGAAGGAAATACAACAAAGAAGATGCCATGTATTCTTCCTTACATCAGAGATCACACACATCTAGAGCATAAACAATAAATCTCTTCAAGAGCTCACTCTCTCTCTTACGGTCCCAACACACAACTCAAACACAGAGTTGGTGTTCACCTCCAACCAGTCAATATCACTACTGCCAGTAACAAGTGCTCCACGCACTCCACAAGTGATGTACTCAACGTACTCCAAGTGATCTCCCATGAACTTGAAACAACTTGCAACTCAAATTATCTTACTTTGGAAGGAACTACCTTGCCTTCCAACTGAGTACATGTATCCAAATCCCACCTAATCCTGCTCCCTGTTGTGTTGCTGTCACCTTGATCCTGCTGCCACCTGTAGATCAACCTGGTTCTGCACACCTACAAACTTTAGGCCTCACACACACATACACCTGTAGATCAATGATCTTACTTACACAAGATCATGGCCTTGCACCCTGCTGACCAAGATCCTACATACATGAAGAATCCTTCTGATTTTCCAAACTAGACCCATACTTGACTGTGGAACTAGGAGGAACACACCTTCTCTTCACTCTGAAGGAGCTAATTTTTGCTCTCTTAAGCACAAATTACAATACAACCCATGTCTATTATATAGATCTCATGAAACAATAATTAGACATCTAATTACAATAATTAGATTCATGTCTTCCAAAAACATGGTTCATTAACCTATCCATGAACTGGTAGTTCTGGAACCACACAAGCAATCGACGTCGGTCCCTGTCTGCCTGGAGGTGACTGTCGAACATGATCGATGTTAGTTTTTGTCTTCACTGTATATGACCAACGTCGGTTGATCAGACTGATGTTAGTTGCTCTGCAACTCAGTAACCTCTCAGTAACCTTCTCCATGTCTGCAAGTGAAGCATGTAAGTGTGGAAAGCATGCTTCCAAAACATATTCTCAATGTAAACTAGAGGTGTTGAATACTGAGTAAGTGTGGAGAACATGCTTCCAAAGCATGCCCCACTAAATCTATGAATTGATATACATACCATAATAAATGAATGTTGATAGCATGTTTCCAAAGCATGCCTCCACTAAATATGAAAACTATGAATGTGTGGAAGCCATGTCCATATGACATGCCCCCACTGAATTTGCAAACTGGTATAAGTACCACATATTGAATGAATGTGGAAAACATGCTTCTAGAGCATGCTTCCATTGAATCTAAAAAATGTGAATGTGTAGAATCCATGTCCATATGACATTCCCCCACTGAATCTACAAATTGGTATAAGTATTAAATACTCAATAAATGTGGATAAAATGCTTTCAAATCATGACCCCACTGTAATTTGGAAACTATGATTGTGCGGAAGCCATGTCCATATGACATACCCCCACTGAATTTGAAAACTATGAAAAGTGTGGAGAACATGATTCTAAATCATTCCCCCACTAGTATGCCCCACCCTTTGAGGTGAGAAAAAAATAGTACCTAAAAGTTACCTCACCTCAAAAGGGTAAGACAACTCTAAAATATGTGAATGTAACCATGTAGCATATATAAAGAAACATGTTTAGGTAAATTTATCATTGAATCACATACAACTAATGTGATCGCATGGAGGACTAAGATGCATGATAAATATCATGGAAATGTCTAGATAGGAACAATACAATCTCAATAAACAAATAAACACACACATAAGAACACTAAAAAAAAAGTCAAAAAGCAATGGTCCAAGGAGACTACAAATAAGGGACATGTTCAAATGCTGTAAAATGGAATGAACATGACTTAGTCAAGTGTAAAAAATTTAATGAATGACATATTTACATGTTCATACAATAATCAATGACATATTCAAATGTCTGAGAAGGCAATCATAAGCATAGGGGTCGCATATAACATAACATATTCAAATGCTTGAACAAGAAAGACAATAGCAAGGCAAAACACTCAAGGAAGTGCATATAGGAAAATCATAAGCAACCAACATAAATAGATCATAATATCTCATCTATCAAATGCAAAAAATTCAAGTTAATAGCATATCAAGTACCATGTGTAAGATATAATCATGGATAATATGCATGTGTAAGTACATATGTAATCTCAAACATGACAGTGTGATGTGAACATAAAAGGATATAACCTATGTGTGTCAAGATAATAGAATATGGATGCCCCAAATGTCTTAAAGATGTGGGTAGAGGGAAATACCAACACCCATAAGTGTATATAATCATGTATATGTGTATGCCTGTAAATGTGTATTTAGGAGAAAATGGTATGCTAGCCCTCAACATGGAATTAACACATAGATGCCAAGGAGACAATAGAACATGTAGGTGTCAAAATTATTTTTGGAATTTTGAATATTTTTTATTTTTTTTGGTATTTTTGAAGAGACAAGATCATCCTATGATCTCATCCAAAGGATGATTACAGATATCTCCCGACATGGAACCTAGTGCAAGAAACTAGTGGTACTACCAAGGAGAATGCATAGGTGAAATATCTATCGTTATAGTATCAATGATGCTCAACTTATGTTTAACATGACTCTGAGGTCATGAAGTATCAATAGAATGAATAGGGATTATTGAAGCCCATATTTGTGTACTCTATGGTTTCTTTGGAATATCAATAGTAAGAACATGTTTAGGTGTTCTAGATATCTAAGTATGGTGCATAGAAGATAACGATTCTATGGAACCCACCATATGTCTCTGATGTAAGGGTATCTCAAGTAGTGACTACATAGTAAAAGGGATTGCTTTCTGCTTACCCTTTTATGGTGGATTATCCTTAACAAGATTGACAATTAACTTCTTGGGTATGAATTTATATTATTCAAGAGGATGCTCATATGGAAGATCAAAAATTATAATTACCCGATTGGCATGAATGTACTTAACACACCCATGGACTATATAAGCTACTATTTAAAGAGTATGTATCCAAAGTCATCCTAGTAACATGTCAAAAACACTAATAAAAGGTATAATTGAGAAAGTAGAAACCACATGTGTAAGACTGACCTATAAAGGTAGATCAATCTTTCAAGAACCTTATGGGAGGTCCCATCAAATGCTCTGACTAATATGTTAGAGGGCTGTAAATCATGATGAGTATAACCCAAATGCATAAGTAATACCATGGTTAAAAATAATTCACTTTCACCATTATCAATCATAACATTATGTATGGGATGTTTATCAAGGTATGCTCAAATGAATAGAGAATGAAGACCAGAGTCATCATCCTTAATTTCACTGCCATCAAATGAGATGGTAGGATTCTAAAGAATAAGAGTTATATGTCGTGTGTAAGTACAAATAACCCCATCTAGTGGGTGTCCATAATATGATGAAGGAGGATGTGCATTATATATGATTTGGACTTTTGGTTCCTTCTTAGAATGGTCTTTCAAAGGGTTGTTAAAAATATTCTATTTATGGTGATCACCAAGTTGTAACTTGAATCATTTGGAGGATCATCAAATTTAATCTGTTGGTCATTAATGAGGTCCTAGATCTTTTGATTCAAGGTAAAATAGTTATTGATAGAATGCCCATGGCTTTGGTGATAGTCATAATAAACATTTACATCAAATACTTTGGGTAGAGGTCTATTTATATCAACCTCTATAGGATGAGGGAGAGATATAAGATGACACTCTAGCAACCATGGGAGAAATAAAGTAGGAGGCTCAATTAAACATGTAAACTATCTCCTTGGTGCATTAGATAGGACAAGGTGATTTGGTTGTTGTGAAACTATGTTAACCATGGTGGTTGTTTCCTTTTTATGCTCAGGAGGTTTGACCTTATAACTTGGATTAATTGTAAATTTTATACTATATGTAGATGCATCTAGTGTGTTTGCTACATACTTGAGCTTATTCAATAATATAAACTTCATTTCTCAGTCGTATATAACATGGCATAAGTCATCAAAATATTTAAACTTATTGAAAACAATGGAATCATGTAAAATATAAATCAAACTTTGCTTAACTATGTCTTAAAACTCTTTGTCTACCATAGGATTGTGTAATATCCTTTTTAGGGCATATTATGCAAATCTGGAAATTAACCACAAACTCTAACACAACAATAACAATTTCTTATTTTTTTATATCAATCCCTAACAAAAAATTTAGAATTATATAAATATGAAACTAGGGTACAAATTAAAATATTTTACCATTAAATAACTGCCAAAAATTCTAAAATAATTAAAACCCATAAAATCTCTTCAAATCTGATTTTTAGCCCAATTATATGGCTAGAAAAATATGATAAAAAATACTAAAATTCTTTATTGCCTTCAAACAACAAATAGTTTTGAAATCAGCCTTACTAGTGCCACATCCAACCCCAAGAGAGGGTTTTATGACCTAAAAAGAGGCTCATTTCCCACCACCCTAGGTAGTTCATTGCCCTTTTGGGGCTCCTCAACCAATTCACCAATCCTCCAAACCTACTCACCACCCTCCTTGAAGCTCCTTTTGCTATGTTGAAACCAAAATTGGTGTTTACACACCTCCAAATGACCAATGACATCCAATACAAACTTTGATGCAAGGCTACTTAGCTTATAGGTAAGGGTTTTTGTCCTTACTTCAGCCTTCCATTAAAGGTTTCCATCTTCAATAGATGAAGTCAAGCAAATCATGCTTAAACTTGTGATTTTAATTCATTAACATAACATGAGAGTTCAAGATGAAACTCCTTCCCCTTTTTATATTATTTCCCTCCAATATAATTTCTAAATTAAGGATTAACTTATATCAAATTATAGGATCCCTCTTCTTTATTAAAAATCAAAAATATAAAGGAGTTGACAACATATTCACTTTTGACAACTAAGGCATATTATTAATTTTATTTAAAGTATTTAAAAATAAATTTTATTTTAATAATAATATTATTATTTTTTAGATAAGGGGACATTACATTCCACCCTTCCCAAATTTACTTGCCCTAAAGTAAATGCAAGCCCATTTTCTATTATCTTTGAAATACCTAGATCCCACTTCAACATTGGGAACTTTCAACCCCAAACACTTGCCTCATGAACATAGCCTTGAGATTAAATTCATACCATATTGTTATTTTGGATTGAAACAAACTCAACTACCCCCACTCTTACTTGTGACATGTCATTAACATTGTAATTTCCTTGGACAAATGCAAACTATGCACTCTTTGACTCATAAGAGTCTCTTTATCAACACTCATATATGTTGTTCCTAAACCTAAACATAGAAAAAACATGTCAATGAAATCAATAACTCTCCACACCACTCCTTCAATCACTTAACCATGCCTCATAGGCATGTTGTTCAACTCTCTTCCCATGCTATTTATCTTTTTCATAGTTTATATTCATGTGATGGACTTTCAAATGTCCATTTTTGTTGTCCCAAACATGGTTGTAAATATACCACTACATTTTCTCACTCATAATAAGAATTGTGGTGGTTGTAAAATCTTTCATAATAGCTATAAATATGATCCAAGTAACACTTTAGGTGACAATTCAGGTGATGGTTCTACCCCAATTGGTGGCAGAACTTTTGGGAGCCATAACTTTCGAACGATAGCTCTATTTGACTCCCCATTTGAATTGTTGAAAAGCTAAGAATGAGGGGAATGAAATGAGATGGTACAAAGCCATGCTCAGTGATTTTTTACCCTTGAAAACTAATATAAGTGTCCCAACTTTCAATTTTAATGGTGTAGTCTAGAAATAGTTAGTTTCTAAAAATAGTAATTTCTCAAATTCTGTAATGTTGTAAATCATGGAAGTCAAACCACTTCATCCCCCTCAAGATTGGTGACCTTTTACATCCTCCTCATGCATTCAAAGTATGTATCAAAATAGATGTATCTCTAAAAGGAGATCATACATCTCTTCCCAAAGATAAGCATATGTTTTCTATAATTTTATGAGAAATAAAACATCTCTTCCCAGAGATATCATTATATGATTGTGTTATTTTGTGTTCTTAAATTATCTTTCAACCAAAACCTCTAAGTTTTGGATCAAAATAATCCCTCATTGATGGTAGTCAGAACATCCTTCCAACTTATGACTAAAAATACTCTTGTGACTACCATAAAAAATGTTAAGGGGTTGGTTCTATTAGATATAGTAGTGAAAAGAATAGGACAACAACTATCATATTTTAATTTCTTCACAAAATTCAAAAATGGTAGTGATATAAGGGCTAGAATCAACCATATAGTGATTGAAAATGACTTATTGTATCTCTAAAGGTCATCCAAATCTAAAAATTTCTTGTACAAGGAATTTGGAACTTGTATTAAAGGACCTGTGTGCCCTTTGCCACTCAAAGTGTACATCACTCTATCATCATTTTCACTATGTTGTCCATGATAACAATAAATCTAAAATGGCCCAGTATGAAACAAAAAACCTAAAATATTATTTTTTCTATACCTTAGGCTAGAATCCAATTGTATACTTATTTTTTTAGATTTAGAATTAGGAGATTTTGAGGGATTTACCTTGGCACAACCATCTTTGTGTTTATCAAGAACCATACACGTTTCTACTGAATGTTCTCCACTTTCCACTTGCATGGTGGATTCCTTTATGGGCAGCTCCCTAACATCTTTAAGATTTGAATTCTCTTTCTCCTTGACTTCCTCAGATTTTTCATGAGAGTTTGACTTTCCATCATTTTCCTTCAAAATTACTTGCAGCTTAGATTTTTCTTCATTCTCCCTTCTTACAATTTGTAAATTCTTTTCCTCTTCCTTTCTCAAGGCATGCTGAAGATCTCTTGGATTTTTCCTTGGTTTATGACCAGCCCTAGAACCATACTTTCCTTTCTTCCATGACATGAAAACTTCAATGCTCATTTTTTCTCTGATTACTGGTGGAAAATTCATATATTCCTCATAGTTTTCATCCACATCATCCTGCATAGAAGATTACTCCTCCTTTTTTAGAATGACTTCCTCCATGCAAAGGAAGTTAGGATGATTAGGCCTTCATGTAGATCCAACCATCACCCTAGGTGGAGGGGAGGTTCGTTATATGTATTTGAAGTGCTACCTTCACCATTATGTGTCTTGAGTCCATTCACATCCTTCATGGTTTGGATGAATTTAACCATCATTTCCATTAACCACTCTTTATTTTAGGTGAATATTTCAAATTTAACCCTATTTAGGTCATCCATGTTGCTCTACCTTAGCTATTCCAAGTTTGCCTTTCATAATACCTCACTTCCCCAACACTGTTTGGCATGAATCCAACTTAAGCCCCTATAACTAGCTAAGGATTTAGATCTAATGCCACTATGTTATCACTTTTTGGGCATATTATGAAAATCTAGAAATTGACCACAAACCCTAACATAATAATAGAAATTTTTGAATTCTTTCTATCAAACCCTAACAAAAAATTTAGAATTCTAGAAATATGAAACTAGGGGAAAAATTGTAACATTTTACCATTAAATAATTGCCAAAAATTCCAAAATAATTATAGCCCACAAAATATCTTAAAATTTAATTTGTACCCTAATTATATGGCTAGAAAAATATGATAAAAAATACCAAAATGCTTTGTTGCCTTCAAATAAAAAATAGGTTTAAAATTAACCTTGGAAGTTCCATGTCCAACCCCAAGATGGGGTTTGCTTCCATCCAAAGAGGCTCGATGCCCTCCATAAGTAGTTTCATGCCCTTTTAGGGCTCCTCAACCAACTCACCAACCCTCCAAACCTACTCTCCACACTCCTTGAAGCTCCTTATGTTGAGCTAAAACTAAAATTGGTCTTTATAGACCTCCAAATGACCAATGATGCCTGATAAAACCTCTAATTCAATGTTGTCCAACTGAAAAGTAAGGGTTTTCATCCTTACTTCAACATTCCATTAAAGGTTTCTATTTTAAATAGATAAAATCAAGCAAATCATGATTAAACTTGTGGTTTCAATTCATAAACATAACATGAGAGTTCAAAATGAACCTCCTTCCCCTTTTCATATCCTTTCCCTCCAATATACTTTCTAAACTCAGGACTGAATTACATCAAATTAGAGGAGTCCCCTTCTTTATTACAAATATAAAATATAAAGGAGTTGCCTACATATTCACTTTTGGCAACTAAGACATATTATTAATTTTATTTAAAATATTTAAAAATATTTTTTATTTTAAAAAAATATTATTTTATTTTTAGAAAAGGGGACATTATAAATTAGTCATTTTGGCTAGCATTAACTTATATCTCAATACATATTCATTAATTGGTCCATTGGTTCCTTGTTTTATCTTTGCAATTCAAGCATAAGAAATATTTTTAGTAATATTAATATAAAATTATGCCAAAAACTGATTTGTAAGAGGTTTTAATGCTTTTATGGTTTGGAGAGTTAAGTCATAAAACCATCTCAAAGCATAGTTCTTAAGGCTCCTTGGAAATAATTTGGTCAAAATTTTATCATTAGAAGCATAATCAAGGTATGTCACATAAAAGGTTTAAAGATGTTGTTTAGGATCACCTTTGCCATCATAAAATGTGAACTTAGGTGCAAAAAATCTAGTTGGCAAAGGGTGCAAAGGGATCTCAAGTTCAAGAGGGTTATGCAACACATCTTATGAATCTATAATGTGTGAAGACTTTGAAGCCTTTTCTTCAATGTTTGTAAACTTATCCTCCAAGATATTTAGGACTTGAAAGAGTGTTTGAATTATGGACCCATTGGGATTTAGATTAGCTAGTTGAGTAGTTACCAAAGGGGATGAAAACATGTTTTGAGTAGTAATAGGCATTGAAACCAATATTTATGTTGTAACAATGGGTAAGTTCATAATAAATGTATCAATAGTAGTTTCAAGGAACAAATATTGAAACACATAATCTATGCCCCCATTAGATGTAGGTGGATTGATAAGTGTGATCTGAGTTATAATACCTTCTAAGGATTCACCATTACTAAGTGTGGCAACCTTGGTTTTATCTTGTTTACTTGTTTCATCTCTTGTAACAAACAAAATGCATATATTAAGCCCTTGTTATTGTTAAGACGAGTAATCAATTATTTTTTATCTTCTATTTGGAATCAGGTTTTTACACTAACATTTTTCATTGCTTCATAAATGAAAAGTTTAAAATTTGTAACAAAGCACAATAATCAAAAAAATTTAAAAACCCTAATTGACTTAGGGTTTGTTGTTCAAAGATCAGGTTCACCAAATGTTTAACCCTAATTTAGATGTGGATCCTACTTAGGTAGATAGAGTTAAGGATATAGAAATGATAGGGTATAATGGTGAATATCAGATCTACAATAGGCTAATTAAAGTGCTAAATTTAGATGTACCATATGTTGAATTTATTAAACTAAGATATGTTATAAATGGAAGGTACAACTATGTTAGATATAAAATGGATAAAGAAGTGATGTACTTATCTTATTCTAATGATAATGCAAATCTAGATCTAGTACATGTTAAAATTAGGTGGGAAGATAGTTCTAAAACAATTATTAGATTCTAGATTTTGGTGCCTCTGGCTCTTTGGATAATTGTGTCATCTTTGGATGGTTGTGTTGATGCTAATTTTTGGGTTTGATACTAGTGTCATATATGAAATATCAATTGAAATAGGATGCAACCAACTAGATGATTTTGGGTTTAGCTTCACCTTTTCTCTGGTGCATTCAAATCTTAGTCATAGAATGTCACACCTAGTCAAATGGTAAAACCCTAGTTTTCTATCTTCAATGTGACCTTAGGGAAAAATGGGTTACTGAGCACATGGTGTTATGCTAACCTATAATGACCCCACCATCAAATGACATTGCATATATATCCAATACTCTAGAAGAAGGCCTGAGACTCATGTAGTTATTCTCTATGTGTTGGCTTTTGTGTGAATCATGTAATATGGGTGAATCAAGTACAATAATGACCTAGCTTGTAACTTGGAAAATAAGACTTTAGGACTTCTCTTTTAGTACTTTATACCTGTAGCTAGGATATTCCTTTTTACTTATATAAAAATAGGGTAGAATAAGAAATATTTTTATTACTTGAGTACTTCTTGAATGTTCTTTTCATCTGATTGTTAGGTGGCTAATGAATGAGGGTTATCATATTTATACCAATCATATCGAGAGATAACTCACACTAAAGGACTTAGGCTAACCATTATAATACATTTAATTTGTAAATTATGTGACTTAGGCACTTGACACTTACATCGAGATAGGACAATAATGTTGACACTATTGTTTGTCCTAGACATTACTATCTAAGGAGTAGGAGAATAGGTACAAGATCAAAACTTACAGAGGTGTAAGATAAGTACATTATAAGCATTATAGGCAAAATAAGATGTATGTGTCATCAATATAAGTGTTATCACTCAAACTGTGCACCCACTAAATTGGAAGAATTGGTTTAGTGAGATAATGGGATCATCCCCCAAGGTGTGAGACTCTTATTCTCCTTGGATTAACCTCCAAATAATAAGGCCAAATTCCTTCTAATCTAAATGTATCTAATTTAGGATCAACATGCAAGCCTAAAAAAGATGAAAGGAACTTTATTACTAATCCTAAGTCTAAAATCTCATTATGGATAAAAGAGAGAGGGGGTTGCTGAAAGGAAAATAATGGTGATGCACCAAGACTAGCTAAATCAACTCTGAAACCTTTAAAGAACACACTATATATTGTAGAGGACAAAAAAATATCACATAGGCTTTGATATGAACACTTAAATTGCATAAATGATTCACATGGAGGTATAAGACATAATATAACACTAAAAGGGATGATAAACAATCCATAGATAGTGTCTGCATAAGCCTATATGCACACATAATATGACCTACAAGAAAAGAACCAAGATCTGCACAAGGTGTTGGGATGGACAAAAATGAGAGGGACAAAAATTATCCACAAAGTTCAACAAACCACGAGATGCATAGAGGATGCAGAATAATTGAGAGAGGTGAACTTAATTCTAATTAAAATGTAAGGTTAAGGTGGTAAAGGGGCTCTTGGAGGATAAATTTTGGCAGAATTACTATGCCTAAAAATGTCAACCTTTTTATAATGAAAGGCGTGGGATTTTATAAGCAATGGAAAGCCTACAGGTCATTGATTATAATCAAAATATAACTGAGAGAATTAAATGAATATTAGGAATCAAGACACATAATATTGTTGTAAATCAAGTAGGGATGGCCAAAGGTAATCAAGACTTTGATTGCATCCTTGAGGCATGGTGATGATTAACTCAAACTTGAATCTATCAGCTTGACATCTTCTCTTATTGGTTGTGGAATAACTAATATTTAATCATTCAAAAACCCCAATTTAATTTAAAAGCTTATATGTGTGATAATGTGGTTGGAAATCTCACAAAATTACTACTTTGGAAGATTTTGGGATAATTATACCACTTTTACTTTCAATGCTACTCCTTGTGAACCTCCGTGTCACGCTTCTTTAAGGCTAAATTTATCTTTTATGTCCTATGCTTGATTCCAATGTGCATGCCATGTTTTAGTGGGTGCCACTACTTAGTTTTGCATTGAATTATACCTCCCACTTGATCATTTATTGATGGGGAATCTATCTACAACTTGATTTTTGAAAATCAAATTGAGTACATATTCGAATTAGGAATTTTAACATTTTTGATGGTCAGACAAGATGCCAAATTTAAGTGAGTATACTGATGATGTGGCATTATTTTATTCACTATATCCTTGTTACTTGAACATAACTTGGGCACTTGAGGCCTGATACTTGCCACATGGCACTCCATGATTAGGCTCATAAGTCCTATGCTCTTGGCTCAACTTCTACCATGCATCACTTCCTCAATGCTTAGCACTCTAGGTAATGGCTTCATTCTCCGGATCAAGGACTCTATCAAGTCCATGAGGTAACTTTATATTTTCCTTTCCTTTCCTTGATCTTTGTCAAGTACTAGTTAGTACTCTATTATTTGTTGGGTGATCCTAATTTTATGTGTTTGGGGCCTATCATCTCTACATGGATCCTTATTACTTTTCCTTTAGCTTTATGAGGCTTCAAATGGATGTTGATTGTTTCTCCTATGGTGAAGTGATATTTTTCCATGTGGAAACATCTCACACACCTTATACCTTTACACATTACTAAGATTTCACAAACCACCTTGGGGCCACAAAGTAGTGGGATCATGATACGTGGTGTCATCATTCTCACCCGCTAGCCTAGGGTCATGACATACTTGTTTGGGCTAAATAGAAATATTTGAGAGAGTGTGGTAATGAGATTTCACCATGCAACATCATCTCACTAACCTACTATCCCATATGGCTTTGAACTACATGGATGATTTCAAGACATTAATATTACAATGTGTGGAAGCATCTCACTTGCCTGCTTGCTTAGAGCTTTGGTGACGTGGAGATATATACTAAACTTTGAAGAAATTTGACCAAGTCTATAAAAGAATTTTGAATAGGCTTAGTACTACCAAGAGAGTGATACATGGTACTGGGTGACCTTTGAATGTTGAAAAGCATCTAAAACAACTTGAGATCCTTATGAGATTGACATATGGCACTGGGAAAGTTGAAATAAATGTTTAAGTCCCATTACAACTAAAAAATTAAGAATTTGTCAAGATTTTGTTAGGGGCCATCAAATTTGATCTCTTTACCTCCTGAATATTTCATCAAGAAAAAACCTTGAAAATCAATAAAGTCCTTTTATTGCTCAACACCTGCCGGCTCTGAGCGTGCTCTATGTTCATTAAGAAGGATAAAAAGAAGGCTGAGAAGACTAATGTATGGTTGAAAACTTACTCAAAACATCTAAGTGTTTGAAACTAATCTGTGTTTGAGTCATAATTGTTTGATTTTCCCCTAATTGACTGAATCTCAAGAACTTGTAGATGATTTGAAGCTTTGAACTAAATTAGACATGGGTTCCCCGTGGTGACAAAAAATGGTCAAAATTTTGGTGACCTCTATAGGATTATTTCCCTTTAAGCACGAACCAAATATCCTTTAAATCAATCCATTGGCCATGGATTCATATAAACATATGAACTTATCATATTCTAAAAATGCAGAATAGTTATAATCTGCTTGGCCTATCATGCTTCGATTGAACTAAGAGCTGCTCATAAAGTATTTTCAAATATTTTCAATGTTTATCTTTGATATACTCCCTAAATTTCTCAAAGATTCATGACCTCCTTTAGATACCATTCCATTTTCCCTAAATCTCTAATTCTTCCCTACTTTTAGACTTGCTCCTTAAGCCAACCATGAAACTAAAAATGTCTCCAATAAAAGAGAGAAGGGAACACATAAACCATGCCATAGACACTTACAGGAATATAAAAACAACTAAAACTATTTTCAATGTGCATGTAGGCACTTAGGTAAAATAAAACATCTAAACTAATATGCCACAACACTTGCAGGAAATAAAATATAACTAACCTATCGTAAACTAACTAAATAGAAGGCTACCTAAATGAAGCCATTAATTGGTTCTAAAAAATAACTACCTTTTCTTACTAATATATAATGTTTTTCATGTTTGAGGGTATCTATTTATAGGTGGAGAAGGATTAGGTGCTCAATGAACTGATGGAGCATTTCTCCAATGTTTCAAACAAAAACAAACTCGCAAACCCACATAAGTTGACTAAAAAAATAGTTGTCTTGGAGTAGATAGATGGGCTAATTATGGCCTTCTCAATGCTCAACGTTTTACTTTGGATTAAACAAAACATAGGATTGATTCTCCTTATCATACTCCAACCAACCTAGGTACTTGATAGGGCATCCTCTTGAGAAGACAAAGTTTGGGAAATCAAAGTTTCCCTCGTACTAGCATTCTACTACCCAATTATTTTATTAATTGGGATGTGTTTTTCCTAATGATTATCTTGGAAACACATCCATTTACACTCAATATACATGTTGATCATGGGCCTCTTTTTGAGGGGATATTGGTTTGGTGTCCAAGTTTTAGCATTAGTCCTCTAGCTCATCCCAAAAAGAATTTTCTTCTATCTTTTCTCTGCTCTTTTCAAACATAGCTTCTTGCCTCCAATCAGAATTAGAGATCAAGTCTCCCTTGAGAGGTTGAATTGAGTTGTCTTGAAAGTGGTTTTGTATTGGAGCTTCCTTGGGAAGGACTAGATTGTCTCCCTCAACCCAAAATTTGACCTCTTAGACTGATTCAAGACATTCCTCCAACTCTTCTTGGCTAGGATAAGTGATGTCCTCGATTTCAAGATTTATTTATTATTTGTCTTGATCAAATCCATGCCAACTAGATTGATCTTATTTTTCTTCCATGCTATAAGAATCTCATTTGTCCAAGAGATCACCTTATCATCTCGCCCCTAAATTCAATAGTGACTAGAGAAAATTGGCTTCTCCTTATCAATACTATATTATTCCTCTTTGTCCTTATATATTTGCTCAATGTTCTACTACTCTAGATGATCATATTCATCCTCTTCTAGTAGAAGGTTTGATTTTTCTAGTTTAGTAGCACAAATAGGGTTTCTAATGATTTTTTCCTCATTATCTTCACTCAAAAACTCCTCTTCACCTACATGGTCTTCATTTTAAAATGTGTTGGTGGGAGGGAAAGAGGGTTCAAATAATGAAGTAAGAATGGCATTAACAAGGTTGGGCATCTCTAAATTAAGATGCTTGGTTTAGGAAGGCTGCCATTATTGAGTAATTTGAGGCACTTAAGGAAGAATGGGATTTTAAGGGGGATTGTTCTTGGGGGATAATAGGTTAAGTTTGTAGAGGAAGAAGCTATTTCAAAGGATGGGGAATTATAAAATGTAGGATATTAAAATAAGGAGACTTGGTAGTTCAGAAGGTTCCCCTGCTTGAAGCTTGGGATCTTGATTTTGGGAGCTTCCTTTCAAGTGGGTTGAGCTTGAATTATGGCAAGAGAATCTTTTATAAAACTAGGAATAAAGGAGGTTGATTGAGGTTTGATTTATCACACTTGAACAAACACTTAACATATTTTCTCCTCTTTGTTTGTGATTCACATAGCCAAGCATTCATCTTTGTACCTTCTTTGAATCTCCCTCTCTTATTGGTGAAGATAAATTTGATGATAAATCTCCTTTTGTTGCAATTCATACTCCTACTCTCATTAAATCTCTTTTAGTTATCTCTCAAAATCAAGCCGTATATCACTCATGCTTTTTTGGGGCTAATTAGGTGGGTTATAATCTTATTGGGAGCAACATAGCCTTCAAATGATGATTATAAGCATGAGTAGGTTGCCAATAATGATGAACAGGGGTGGAAGGGAGGCAAACACTATGAAGAGGCTAGTACCTTGCTAGTCTAAGCCAATTTTGGGTGAAACCAAAAGTGCTTTCAACTTGATATGGTAAATGACAAGGTACAATAACAACATTTTCATAAAATGGGGGTGAAAAGACATTTTTAGGCACTTATACTGCTTAAACTAGTAGATTTGATACTTGGAGTCACCATGGTGTTGAAAAACTACTCTAAAAGCCAAGATTCACTAAAGAACACACCAAAATTATTCAATGGATTGTGTGAGGATCATCAAACTATTTCCCACCTTGCATGCTATAAATTATTATCACTCAAACCATGCACCTTCTGAATTGGAAGAATTAATTTAGTGACATAAAGGGACTTTCCCCCAGGGTGTGGGACTCTTATTTTCCTTAGGATGAACCTCTAGATAATGTTGACTTCCTTCTAATCTAAATGCATCTAATTTAGGATCAACATGTAGGCCTAAAAGAGTTGAAAAAAAATCTACTACTAATCCTAATTCTAAAATCTTATCATGTGGAAAGAGAGGGGGTTATTGAAAGAGAAATAATGGTGATGCACCAAGACTAGACAAAATAACTCTTCGACATTTAAATAACATACTAGATATTTTAGATGACAAGAAAATATCATATAGGCTATGATATGAACACCTCAATTTCATAAGTGATTCACATAGAGGTGTATGACATAATACAACACTAAGAGGGATGAAAAATGACCCACATATAGTGCTTGCATAGACTTATATGCACACATAATATGAGCCACAAGTAAATAGCCAAGATCTACACAAGTTATTGGGATGGATAATAATGAGAGGGATGAAAATTATCCATAGACAAAGATAAACAAACCATAGGCTATGCACATGATGTAGAATAACATAGAGAGGTAAACTTAATTCTCATTAAAATGGAAGGTTTAAGTGGTAAAGGGGCTCCTAGAGGGTAAATTTTGACAACATTACTATGCCTAGAAATGTCAATCATTTTACAAAGAAATACTTATTATTTTATAGGCAATGGGAAGCCCATTGGTCATTTATTATAATCAAAACATAGCTGAGAGAATTAAATCAATATCAAGAATTAAGACACATAATCTCACTGTAAATCAGATAGGGATGGACAAAGGTAATTGGGACTCTAACTGGATCCTCAAGGCATGCTGATGATTGCCTCAAAACTGAATATATCATCTTGACATGTTATCTTATTTATTTTAGATCAACCAATATTTAATATTTCAACAACCCTAATTTAATTTAGAAGATTCTGTGTGTGAGAATGCAGTTGTAAATCTCATGTAATTACTACCTTGGAATATTTTGGTATAATTTTTCTACTTATGCTTTTGATGCTACTCCCTATGGACCTCTACACCACATTTATTTAAGGCTGAATTTATCTTTTATGTCCTATGATTTATTCCAATGTGCATGCCATGTTTTAATAGGTATTATTGTTTAGTTTTGGATTAAATTCTACCTCCCACTAGATCATTTCTTAGTGAGGAATCAATCTATAACTTAGTTTTTTCAAATCAAATGGAGTGTGTAATTGAATCATGGCTTTTGAAAGTTTTAACAATTATACAAGTCATCAAATTTAAGATATTACACTAATGATGTGGTGTTTTTCATTCATTATCTCCTTTGTTACTTGACTACAACTTGTACACTTGGGTCCTATCACTTGCCATGTGGCACTCTCTGATTAAGCTCACAAGTCTTGTGCTCTTGGTTCAAAATTTTCCACACATCACTTCCTCAGCACTTTACATTCTATGTAATGGCCTAATCCTCTAGATCAAGAACTCTATCAGGTCCATATGGTAGCTTTCTATTTGCCTTCCCTTTCTTTGAGCTCTATTGAGTACCAATTAGTGTTCTACTATTTGCTAGGCACTCCTTCCATTATGTCCTCAGGGCTTGTTATCTTCATGTGTCTTATTCTCACTCCTCATTTGGATTCATGAAGCTTCAAATGGATGTTGACTATTTTTCCTATGGTGAAGAAAATTTTTTCCATGCATTAATATCTTGCTCACCTTCTGCCCTAACACACTATTGGGCTTATACTAACCACCCTAGGGCTACAGAGCAGTGAGATCATGATACATGGTGCAATCCTACTTGCTCATTAGCTTAGGGATTTGAAATACTTGTTTGGGTAGTGGGATTTCACCATGTGGCATCATCCCCTAACCTGTTAGTCTAGAGGGATTTGAACTACACAAACAGTTTTGGGAATGTCAGGACACTAGGATTATGACATGCGAAAGCATCTCGCTTTCCTGATCACCTAATTAACTTCTTGCCTAGATATTTTCTAATGTGGAGATTCACCAAAAAACTTTGAATAAATTTGACTAAGTCTTTAGAATACTTTGGAGTATACCCGAGACTATTTTGAGAGTGATGCATGGCATCGAGAGACCTTTAAAGAAGTTTGACTAATCATAAAAAAATAATCTAAAATGGATTAGGACCACTATGATATTGACACATGGCACCAGATAACCTTGAAAATAAATGAGTAAGTCTTATTGTGACTAACAACTAGGAATCTACCAAGATATCATCGAGGGCATGCCAAATTTGAGCTCTTTACCTCGTGAAGCCATTACTAGGAAAAACCTTAAAAATCAACTAAGTTATTTTGTTTCTCAACCCCTATGAGCTTTAAAAGTGATATGTGTTTACCGAGAAGCTAAAAGGGAGGTTGGAACTTCCTCAAAACATCTAAGTGTTTGAAACTCATCTAAGATCGACCTCATACTTGTTTGATTTTCCCCTGATTGATTAAACCTTGTGTACTTGTAGATGATTTGAAGCCTTTAACTAAATTGGATGTAGCTTCTCCATAGTGAAAAAAATGGTCAAAAATAAGGCTATTCAGATGAAGAGATATTCCAAGGAGCACAAGATAGAGAAAATGTGAGGCTTGTAGAAACAAGGCATATATAGAACTAAAGGAACAACCAAGGTCTGAGTTTTCCAAGTGTACAAGACTGAGGTACTACATAATCACAAAATATCATTTACAAAAGGCATCATCATTGCTCACTAGATTATTCAATTTTTGAATAAGAATAGAAAAAAGGGTATGATGATCAAATTAGAGATTATTAAGGCACATGACATAGTAAACTAGTGATTCCTAATGAGGGTTTTCAAAAAGTTTGGTTTGAACAAAGGGTGGTGTGATTAGATTTTTAGTGGCATATCTAGCCCCAAATTATTTGTTATGATAAATAGAAATCCAATAGGTTTTTTTGATGTTTATAGAGGGTTATAACAAGGTGATCCCATGTCCACCTTTCTCATCATTTTGATGGTAGAGGTTCTTGGGAGAGTAATTGAATCTACTTGTGAATAAGACTATATTAGAAGGTTGCAAGGTTGGAAATCTTAACTCATCAATAATTCAATGATGATACTTCCATCTTTGGAAAGGGATTAGTAACAGAAATGAGAAAAATTATAAAAATTATAGAGAACTATTTAGTTGCATCAAGTCAATTTATGAATGAAACCAAGTCATAAATATTATTTGTGAATATGTAGGTGTCTTTTCAACCCAGGATCTCTTCCTACTTTGAATTTAAAATTGAAAAGGTTCTAGGTAATTATACTGGATCCCCTTTCTCCAAGGGTTATATTTAATCCTCATTTTGTGATAATTTAATTTTTACCTTTCGAAATAAGTTAGGATTGTGGAAATGTAAATGGATTTCCTTTACATGTTGTATTACCCTTATTAAATATGTTTTAAGTGCCTTTATAATTTATTTGATGTATGACTTGAAGCCTATAGTTAAGGTCCTAAATTTCCTCAATCAAATAATGAAATTTTTTTGACAAGGGTGAAAAGAGAAGTAAAAAGTTCATTTGATGAAATGGGATAGGGTTTGTCTCCCAAAGAAACTGGGGCAGCTAGAATTTAGAAGTCGGCATATCATAATCAAGCCTTGGGAGCAAATCTAGTATGGGGTATTTAATCACATCAAAATGCCCTCTGGAGAAGGCTTTTACAATTCAAATATTTTGGATTCCTCAATCCCCAAAGAGTCTCTCTTACTTTGGACACCTTGCATGGATCCCATAGTTGGAAATTTCTCCTTCACTATTTCCCAATCATCACCAATCACATCTCTCGAGTGATTAACAACAAGGGATCAATTGGATTTTGGGATGTTTTAAGGAAAAAACACAAGCCACTATGAGAAAATGATTAATTGGTGTAATCTTGAGTAATCCTCATTATTGTATGGGAGAAAAGGTGAATGATTACTTAGAGAAGAGAAATCATGGGGGTTTCAAAGTGTGGGAGTGGAAAAAAGTATCCAACTCCCTCATCCCAGGAGAGAAAAAAATCCTCCTAAGTAGCATTATTTACAAATGAAAGGTCTTATTCAAAAATAATGTAGATATAATTAGGTGGATAAGTTTCACATTGAGTGATTATTGAGTCAATTTGGGCTACAAAATGTCTAAGTGTTTCGATCCCCACTTTGAATGGTCCAAGCATTTGT
Source organism: Torreya grandis (assembly GCA_037957365.1). Classification (NCBI taxonomy): domain Eukaryota; kingdom Viridiplantae; phylum Streptophyta; class Pinopsida; order Cupressales; family Taxaceae; genus Torreya; species Torreya grandis. Next base: position 592,686 of record JARHVA010007488.1, on the reverse strand, counting down.
GTAGGAACATTATAGGTCAAGAAAAACTAGGATATTTTTCTTGGATAGCTACCAAAAATAAGATTCTAATGCAAGAAAAAATAAGGAAGATGGGGTTAAAAACATAGATCACCTTCTTTTCAATTGATCATTTGGTGAAGCATGCTAGAATTGGTTGTGAGATAAATTACGTTGAAAATTGATAACACCCCCCTCTTTTCTCCATTATTTCTCTTATTGTTTCTTAGGATCCCTATTATACTCCTTCTTAGATTTATTGATAACCAACCTAGTAATCTTCATCTAGTTCATCTCGAAATAAAGGAACATACACCTATTTGAAGGTAAATCTAAGACTCTTATTGAAGTGTTAGTAAAAGATAAGGTAGCTATTTATAAGGTTTTATCTTCACATGTTCATCTTAAAATGACCTCTTTATCAGCTTGGGAAATGTTGGTCGAACCCAAGTGGATGATTTTGAGTTAATGGGTTAAGGGTATCAAGTACAAAAAGGCAAATGAATTATCTCTCAAAATGGTCTCCTCTCCCTATTAGTTTCTTCAAACTAAACTTTGATGGAGCACAAAGAGGAAATCTAGGAGATTCTAGCTCTAGGTGTATAATCACAAAATATTATAGGTCCTTGATATAGGCTGCATCTTTAAAACTGGTGGATGGTACCCATAATGAGGTAGAAGCTCAAGCGATCATCCTTGATCTTGATCTAGCCACTAAATGTTGCATTGAGCATATTTTGAATGAATGTGACTCGATTGTGGTTATTTTAGAATTGAAAACTTAGGGTTAAAACTCATGGAATCTCATATACATTTTTGATTCATGGAGGGTTAAAACTCATTTGTCTCTTGGTAGGTAGCTCATTGTTTCCATGAAGCAAATGTTGAGGCTCAATTTTTGGAAAATCATGACATCACTAAAGTAGAGGATATCATTGTGGATTTTTTTTATTCATGGCCAAGGTTGAGTGAGATTGGTTTTAAAAATATGGTATGAACCCCTTCCCCCATAATTATTCTTCATGGATGGTTATGGGATTTTTAGGGATCTAATTAATAATTTCAACATTTATTGTTGTAATAATTCAATCCTTCCCCATTCTCCTTGCACATGAAAATTATTTGAGTTGGCTACCCCTCTCATGATGGATATCAGCCTTATTCATCTCCCTATATTGGCATCTCTAAGTTAGGTTGTTGGTGGCTTGTTGACTATGTCATTTATATCATCATTCTTCTCAAAAAAAAAATTATTCTCCTAAATTTTCTACAACATTATCTTTCTCTGCTAAAGCAACTCTTAACATGCCTCTTGTTGACTAACCCCTAGGTCAAATTAAGTCAAATCCCTTTGAAAGTTCACACTTTCATAGGGTCATTATAGTCATAAAATACTCACCATGGTCCTAAGTGGGGTTAAGTCATGTTTGGAAGGTCACGTAATGTGTTTTAATCCTTGGTCATATTTTCCATTTGTCCTAATGTTCTTTTTGGCCACCTTTTGGCAATTCTAACAAAATTGTATGGATTTCAACCAAAGGACAAATGTGTCAAAGTGAAATGATACTTCCCACATGTTAGAAGATGTTAGAGGAACTATTTTTAAACTGACATGATGTAGGTTCAACATTAAAATCAAGAAGATCACTTGAAAAGGGGGAGTTTCAGTTATTATATAGATCGTAGGATAATTATAGCATATGTGGAAGCTTCAAAAGGGTCCCTTTAGATCCCCACAATTCATATTCAAGCTTAGATAGCTTTGATAGCTCCAAAAATTGTGAAAATTGATCCCTCTCTCATCACTCTCTTGGGTAGGTCAAAGAAGTCAACCGATTTATAGTTGGTATTGATAGGAGAAGATGAGTTAGTCTAAATGCACTTAGTGAATGAAATTAATACCTTTTCACTTCCATTTCATGGAAATATTGTTATGATTGGTGATATATTCTCTATGAACAATCTCAAAGATTTTTAGCATCTCAAAATTGTTTACATAACCCTAGCACTTTCGGTTGTCTCCATTGTTTGCATTGGTATGAGGTTTCCAAGTGATTTATGAAGATTTAAAGAGTATGTTTATCCTTATCTTATGGTTCTCAAACTATTTTGTATGTGTGAAACATGAATTGGCAAGAAATATCACCCTCATTATGCTAGAAGTGAACACTATTGGTCTGCAGGACATTTTTTTCATTAATAGTAGAGTTTGTTTTCTGTAACTTCAAATCAAGATAGTATTCATATGTCCTTCCCCTCATTTCTCCATGGAATATTTACATTGAAGGACCTCATGGTTGATGGATATGGGATTCTAAGATAATGAGTAAAGATTAATTAGATCTCCAATGAACATAGTCACCTGTAGCCACCTGTAGGTATGTATGAAGAATGGAAGGGATATGTAAAACCCAAGAGATATGGTGTGAATATTGTCAAGGATTGAATGGATTTCTCAAGTCACCTAGGGTTCACTAGCATAGCCAAGAACACTCTCAAGCAACATCAACAATAAATAAACATTGAAAAGTTGTAAGAGGAATATATTACCTTGACTTCTCCAAATGAGGTATTTTATCATACAAAATGTCATCTGCTGGTGAGGGCATATGGGATATAGACAGGCTTAATGGTTTCATCCTTATAACCTAAGTCTAAAGGTATTATATTGAGCATAAGAAGAATTTTATAAGCCATAGAAGATGATGGTTGAATGGTTTTCAGCATAGAAAAAACTTCATTTAAAGTTATTAAAGAGATATAGTGCCTTTAAGACCAAAATGAACCAGTAACTCATAAGCAAGACTCATAAGTACATTGGTGATAAAGAATGTTAGCATAGACCTAAGGTAGGAGTGAGTTCAACCAAATGTGGAATTGTCTTAGTGACCTCAAGAGTAAATTAGGGTATGAAATATAATTTTCAATCATAAATACACACTTATAGTAAACTTTCAATTTCTTCCCTAATGACCACCTATAGGTGACACAATCAACACATATAGTAGACTAGCTTGAGCAATAAAGGAATGCAAACTTGGTCAGTTAACAAAGGTAAAAATTGGATGAACAATTATAAATAATTATAACAAGGATGATATTACATTCCTTGTGATTCTCAAGGGTAGGGGAGATAGAGCAAAGATTGAATTAATTTGATTTCAAACTTTATATTGAGTTAATCAGAACCCTACACATAGACTAGGCTTGATAAGCTAGTTTTAAGAAGTTCAGAGGTTGAGGACTCTAAAAAGGTGATATATATTTGATACTTAGTACATAAATTAATTATAACCTAAAAAATCCTTCCATAGTCACTCTTAGGTTATACCAACAAGGGAGGTACCCTTTATTTTGTCTAAGATAGAGGGCACTCCATAGTCAAAGCAAACCTACAGGTAGGGCATATGAATGTTAAAAAGATGAGTGGGAGAGTCCTAGAATCATTTTATGATGTTGTATAGGGTTGATATGAAGATGGAAAAAGTGTTAGAATGCCATATAATCATTGGAACTACTCAAAGGTGGTCATAGGCATAGAAACACAGTCTAGGCCTATTAGGCTTAAACCCTCATGGCCTCCAACTTGAGTTATATTATCATATTAATTTTATAATCCATGTGAGAACATTAAGGGGAGATTGAAGAGTTAGTTTTACCTATTTTTTTGTAGAATAATATCTCAAGTTGGCCATTTTGGCCTAAAACTATCTCATACTTACCCAAAACACGGTCAAGAGCTCGAGGGACCAACTTCTTTTGCTCATATCTATATGGATGAGATTCATGGTTCCAAAATAATATAGGGATAGTTGAGGGGGGTCACTAAATTTTATTCAATGGGATTTTTTTTGGAGGTTAAGCATCTAGATTTTATGAATCAACATTAAGAACTAGAACCACCAAAAACCCTCCTAAAACCCTTATGAAAAACCCAATGGATAAGATATGGAGAGTTATGAATTTATAAGTGGAAAATTATCATTTTAAATGATTTTAACCTATTTATAACTCTCTCATACTCCTTACCACCCAATATATTCATACTATCACTTGCATAAACAAACCTAATTCTAGGTTTTCTACAAGTTTTGATGTGTTTCACAAGTGCAAAAGGGGATTGATAAGTGAAGATAATTATGGAAGGTGTTTCGATAATTTTCATAAATAATTATACTTATTTATCACCTTATTTGTGCATGAAAATCCCTCTACTAATATATTCATTACATGCAGTCTTGAACAAGGCAGTGAGAAAGAAGATGATTGTCAAAGATTGGAAGTGAGAAGTATGTTTTGAGTTTCATTAAGGTCTATATGATAGACTAGAGGAAAAATAATGTCTAAATGAGTGTTATAACACCTCTAAAATGCATATCCTTAAATAACTACAAGTCATCATAGTGACAAGTCTATGAACTAGGCCTAGAGGACTAATGAGTGACTACAAACAGTGAACACAAGTGTCAAGAGGAAGTTCATCAGTTGGAGAGGCATATATGACTATCATAGTCATATATCCATATTATCAATTTATATTTCATGTATCAGGGCCTTCTAAGGTAGTTCAAGATAGATGGACTACTCATCGTCATGAGGGCAATTTCAAGAAGGATCATGAAGATGTCTACACCAACTTGAGAGAGAATGATGAACTTCAGGTGAACACTTGTACATGACAACTTCTTAGCCTCTTTTACACTCATTATCTTGCATTGAAATTGGTTTCCAAGTATTGATACTTAGGCTTTTGACCCTTCCACTTCTATTCTTCTCTCTCCTCTCATATTCTCTATGCATACAAGCCTTTTTGGCATTTATATCTAGTACACACCTAGTATGGCAAATCCCTACTGGTTTGACATCTTGTTTTACCTTTGAATAAATATTTTGAAGTTGATTTAATCTCTACAATTATTTCCTAAGTATTTCAAGTGGTTTAGTTAGATGATAAGTGATGAAGATTATTTCTCCTTGCTTCCATTCTACCCTTGTCTACATTATTTGAGTAACATCTCTTTTAACATGCATCATGAAGTGTATTATTTCTTAAGGTGTATTTAATGTGTTTGAGAGACTAGTAGTGTCTAGTATCAGACCTTTTTTTCACCCACCTCTAGATGTGAATAGCAATATGCCTCTATGAGAAACACTCATGCTAAAAGAACGTTGAGTTGAGATTTGTTTTGACAGCCTTATTTCTTAGTGCAAATGTAAGTATGTTGGTAGAGTTAACTTTGATGTATCACCTCATTAGCATAGGTTACTTTTAGTTTCCTTCTTCCATTTTCACCCCTAAATGATTAATTTAGTGTAGTGTGTGAGCTTAAGAGATAAATTAAAGGAGATAACCCTTTAACCTAGAGGTTTACCTAAGTTATAGGTAACCCATAGGCCTAGAGGTAATTCCATGTTGGATTATTGAAATATTTGGCTACAACAGTTCTAGCATGCCTAGTGAGACTAAGGTACAAAAGAGTGGAATGATTATTGGTGTGTTCTTCCTACTATCATATTTTTGAAGCATTCAAGCAAACACTAATGGTGACTCTAAATGCAATTTGCTAGTTATGAATAGACTAGGTACTTATTGTAAAAGATTTTGATCAAGTCTTGTATTTCATTTGACTAATAAAGTTGATATGGATGTTTATGTTGAGATACCCTACTATGCACCTCTTTATCAACCTTGTTATGACCCATGTTATATCCCTAAACAACCTTATCAAGGTTGTTATCAGTCTTATGAGCCATGGCATCCTTATGATCGCCCTTTTCCTTCTCTATATAAACATGATGTACTTGAACAACCTTATGAAGAAGCCTATGAAGAAGTCTATCAAGAAGATATGATTAGGACACTTGAAGAAGAAATCAAATCTCTTAAGAGGTATATTCTTGGAGACATCCTTCCTCAAACTATACATATCCCTCCTCAAGAACTATCTTGTATTTCATATCAGTTTGTTCATCTTTATCCTCATGAAACCATTCATTATCCTCAAGAAGAGTCAATCCAATCCTCAAATGAGATTAATAGTTTCAAAACTCCAACTTGGAACCAAGTAGTCAAATCTTGGGGAAATAAAGATGAAGAGAGTGAGAACCAAGAAGTGGATGTCCATGAAGAAAACCTTGTGTTTGATCAAGCCCCATTGTATTATCCTCAAGAGATTATAGCTTGTCTCTCATGGAAATCTATCCAAGAAGAGTTTTAATGTGAAAAAGAAGCCTTAGTTGAGAAAGGGGGAGATGAAGTTGCAGATATTGAAGAGCATAAGGAGGGATATGTGAAAGATAAAGTGTTTGTTGAGGAAAATATAATAGTTATAGTAAAGCTAAACTTTCTTTCTCTTCAAGAATTCCTTTAATAATCTCTCTTTTCCTAATCCCCAAAGTGTAAGTGTTCTCCTTATATCCCCATGCCCATTCATGAAACATCCACTACATATCATACTCCTCCAACCCATCAACTTGTTCACCACCCTCCCACCTCATCCCTTCTTGAAGGAAACCTATCCTTTGGGAGATTGGTGAAGAAGAGCAAGCTCAAGCTATAGCTAATCAAGAAGATGACATGAGCATCTCTGATGAAGAGATCACTATAGGGACTCCCCTTAGTGAAGACAAGTGCAGCTCAATCTTATTGAGTGAAAAAAAAGAGGTTAAAGATCATGTTACATCTTTCCATAAAAATTTTAGTCAGGACATGAAAGAAGAGGTGCTTGAGAAGGATATCACATCTACTAAGTCGATTGGTGTCTATGTGTATGTGCAAGATCTAGAACCTAAAAAATATAAAAGCATAATTTTTTGCTACTGCTATGGAATAAGATGATTTGTGGCAAAGATTATATGAGGTATGTAGTGAATTTGAGGCCCTTCAAAGGCCTATACCTCATGTTGTCCAAGTTAAAGATATGGTTGATGATGTTTTTTCCATTTGAAGTACAACATGGTAGCTCCCAAATTATCAAGCTTGTTGAAGTGGTAGCTAATAAGCTTGTAGCTAATAAGGAGTTTAATCTCATTCAAAGTATCATAGAGGTCAAAGAACCATGCTTGGATGAAACATCATTGGGTCAAGTTCTAGTTGAAGAGTACCATAAGAATATGGTTGAGTCAAAAGAAGAATTCAAATTTATAGGTTATATGTTTTCACCTATTGTAGTTGCATTGATGATCATGCCAAAGAGAGTGGCAATCATTAAGGAATTGGAGACATCAATGCCAAAGCTCAAAAGGCAATATTCCTCATTCACTATTTAATCTCATGAAGTAGACAATGGTACAAGCTTTCCCTTTGACCCAGGAGGAGAAACCTACTTTAGGTTAGTTTGTATATCATCTACTTTCTTTGAGTTATTTTGGGTGTTTTTTCTAAGTGTTCATGAAAACACAAGTGTGTGTCTTGTTTCTTGTCTTGTGTGTTTTTTTCATGTTCTATTTGGTGTGGTTTGGTGTCCTTTTAGAGGCATTTCAGTGTCATTCAAACTGTATAGGTGACTCCATTACCCAAGGATAGGAAAAGGCTACTGGTACTTAGCATAGCAAGCATGCTACCCCTAAGAAATCACCAAATTGTTGACTAATTTTACCCCTAGGTCAGATTAAGTCAACCCCACTAGCAAGTTCAATTTTTCATAGGGAAATTCTTGTCATAAAATGATCACCATGGTCCTAAGTGGGGTTAATTCATGTTTGGAAGGTCACTTAATGTGTTTTAAGCCTTGGTCATATTTGTCATTTATCCTAATGTTCTTTTTGGTCACCTTTTAGAAATTCTAATGAAATTGTACAACTTTCAACCAAAGGAAAAATATGTCAAATTGAAATGTAACTTCCCACATGTCAAAATATGTTAGATGAACTATTTTTAAACTGACATGATGTAGGTTCAACATTAAAAGGAAGAACATCAGTTGAAAAGGGGCATTTTTAGTTATTGTACAGACTGTAAGACAATTCTAGCATGTGTGGAAGCTTCAAGAGGGTCCCTTCAGATCCTCACAATTCATTTATAAGCTTAAATAGATTTGATAGCTCCAAAAATGGTGAAAACTGATCCCTCTCTCTCATCACTCTCTTGGGCAGGTTAAATAAGTCAATTGGTTTATAGTTGGTACAGACAGGAGAAAATGAGTTGGTCTAAATGCACTTGGTGGATGAAAGTACTACCTTTTTAATTCGATTTCATGTTAATAGTTATAGGATTAGTGATCTATGCTCTATGAATAATCTCTAAGATTTTTAGCATCTCAATACTACCTGAATAAATCTAATACCTTCAATTTTCTCCTCTATTTTCATTATTCTGAGGTTTCCAAATCATTTATTAAGATTTTCAAAGAATGTTCATCCTTCTCATGTGGTTCTCAAACTGGTTTGCAAGTGTGAAATATGAATTGGTAAGCAAGATCACCCTCATTATGCTAGAAGTGAGCACTATTGGTCTATAGGATAGTGTTTTCATTAGTAGAAAAGTTTTTTTTCTTTGAGTGACTTCAAATTGAGATAGTAATCATGTGTCCTTCCCTTCAAAGCATGGAAGTTATTTTATCCATGGAAGATTTGTATTAAAGGACCTCAAGGTTGATGGAGATGGGATTCTAAGACAATGAGTAAATAATAACTAGAGCTCCAATGAACATATTCACCTAAAACCACCTATAAGTATGTACAGAGAATGGAAGGGCTATCTAAAACCTAAGAGATATGATGTGAATAGTGTTAAGGCTTGAATGTATTTCTCAATGCACCTAGGGTTCACTAACATAGCCAAGAACACTCTCAAGCAACATCCACAGTTGATCAAAATTGAAAAGTTGAAATAGGGATATCTTACCTTAACTTTTTTGAATGAGGTATTTTCTCATACAAAATGTCATCTGTTGGTGAGGGCAATGGAATCTAGACAATCCTAATGGTTTCATCGTTATAGCCTAAGTTTAAAGGTAGTATCTTGAGCATAAGAGGAAGTTGATAGGCCATAGAAGTTTATGGTTGAGTGGTTTTCAACCTAGAAAAATATTCATTGGAAGTGCTCAAAAAGATACAGTGCCTTTAATACCAAAATAAACTAGTAGCTCATAAGCAAGACTCATAAGTACATTGGTGATAGATAATGTTAACATAGCCCTAAGGAAGGAGTGAGTTCAACCAACTATGGAATGGCCTTAGTGACCTCAATATAAACTTATGGCATGAAATAAAATTTTCAAACATAAATAGACACTTATAAGAAACTTTCAATTTCTTCCCTAATGGCCACCTACAGGTGACACAGTCAGTATATACAGTAGACTAGCCTGAGCAATAAAAGAATGCAAACTTGGTAAGTTGACAGATGTATAAAGTGGATGAACATATATAAATCATTATCAAAAGGATTATATTATATTCCGTATGATTCTCAAGGGTAGGAGAGACATAACAAAGATTGAATTAAGTTGGTTTCAAGATTTATACCTAGTTAATCAGAACCCTACACAGAAACTAGGCTTATGAAGCTAGTTTTGAAAAGTTGGGAGGTTGAGGACTCTATAAGGGTGATCTATATTTGGTACTTCATATAGAAGGTAATTAGGACCTAAACAAGCCTTCTATAGTCACTCTAAATTTGTACCAATAAGGGAGGTACCCTCTAATTTATCTCAGATAGAGGGCACTCCATAGTCAAAACAAACGTGTAGGTAGGGCATATGAATGATGAAAAGGTGAGTGAGAGAGTCATAAAATAATTTTAATATGTTTTAGAGGGTGTATTTGAATATTTAAAAAGTTTTATAAGTTTGTATAGTCATTGGAACTAATAAAAGGTGGTAATAGGTATAGAAACATAGTCTAGGCCTATTAGGCCTCAAACTAAGCCTATACCCTTATGGCCTCCAACTTGAGTTATATGATCATATGAAATTTTTAATCCATGTGAAAAATTTTAAAGGAGATTGAAGATTCAATTAGACCTATTTTTTTACATAATAATAGCTCAAGTTGGCTATTTTGGCCTAATATTGTCATAGACATACCTAGAACGCAGTCAAGAACTCAAAAGACCAACTTCCCTTGCTCATAGTTGTATGCATGAGCTGTATGGTGACCAAATAAACTATGTATAATTGAGGGGGGTCCTTATCTTGGTTTTAGTGGAATTTTTTTTGAGGTTAAGCATCTAGATTTTATGAATCATCACTAAGAACTAGAACCACCAAAAACCCTTATGAAAATTTGATGGAGAAGATATGGAGAATTATGCATCTAGAATTGGCCAATTAGCCTTGGAAGTGATTTTAACCTATTTATAAATCTCTCATTCTCCTTACCACCTAATTGATATATACTATCACTTGCATGAACAAACCTAATTCTGGGTTTTCTACAAGTTTTGATGTGTTTCACAAGTACAAAAGGGGATTGATGAATGAAGATCATTATGGAATGTGTTTAGAGACTTTTCATAACTCCTTATACTTAGCGATAACCTTTGTGGTGCATGAAGAACCCTTTGTTAATCTATTCATTATAGGAAGTCTTGAACAAGGTGTGAGAAAGAAGATGACTATCGAAGATTGGAAGTGAGAAGTATCTTTTGAGTTTCATTAAGGTCTATATGATAGAATAGAGGACAAAGAAGTTTTAAGTGAGTGGTATAACACATATTCAATGCATCTCCTTAGATATTTACATGTCATCACAATGACAAGTGTATGAATTAGGCCTAAAAGACTAATGAGTGATTGCAAACAATGAACACAAGTGTCAAGAGGAAGTTCATCAGTTGGAGAGGTGTATATGACTATCACAATAATATCTCCACCTCCTCATTTTATATCATATGTGTCAAGGACTTCTAAGTCAGTTTAAGATATATGTACTACCCATCATCATGAGGGCAATTTCAAGAAGGATCATGGAGATCTCTATGCCAACTTGAGAGAGAATGATGAACTTTAGGTGGAACCTTATCCATGACAACTACCTGACCTCTTTTCCAATTCATTCTCTTGAATTATAACTAGTTTCCAAGTATTAACACTTGGCCTTATTACCCTTCCACTTTTATTCTTATCTCTCTTCTCATATGCTCTATATATGCAAGCTTTTTTGGCATTTGTATCTAGTACACACCTAGTATGGTAAATCCCTATTGGTTTGACTTCTTGTTTTTCCTTTGAATAAATATTTTGAAGTTGATTTAATCTTTATGATTCTTGCCTAATTATTTTAATTGGTGTACTTAGATGACAAGTGATGAATATTATTTCTCCTTGCTTCCATTCTGCCCTTATATGCATTGTGTGAGTAACATCTCTTCTAATAGGTCTCATGAAGTGTATTATTTGTTAAGGTGTAATTTAAAGTGTGAGATAGATTAGTAATTTCTAGTATCAAACCTTATTTTCACCCACCTTTAGATGTGAATAGTAATCTGCCTCTATGAGAAACACATATGCTAGAAGAACATTGAGTTTAGTTTAGTTGTGGTAGCCTTGTTTCTTTGTGAAAATATAAGTATGTTGGTGGAGTTATCTTTGGTTTATCACCTCATTAACATAGGTTACTTTCAATTTCCTTCTTCCCTTTTCACCCCCAAGTTATTAGTCTAGTGTAGTGTGTGAGCTTAAGAGATAAATTAAGGGATCTAGCCCTTTAACCTAGAGGTTTACCTCTGCTATAGTCAACCCATAGGATAAAAGTTAATCCCATGTTGGCCAAATGTGGAGAGGTCTCAACAGCCTTATCCAAGGGTGTAATATTTTTCTACAACACCTCTATGATGCTCTTTTACAAAGTTTATCTCTTTTTTTATATGGATTCAATAATAAAAAGATCACTTATAGAGCCCTTATTTTTACTATCTGTGGCCAAAATGTAAATGCCTTTTAGAGTTTAGTCATGGTGAAGAGGTTTGGTATTCTAAACCCCTTTTGAGAATTATTTTGATGCCATATGGATTGTTTTAGGTATGGAATACATGTATTTTGACTTATGTAATAGTGTAGATTTAGATTTGTCCTCCAATTTTGCTTGCATTTTAATTAATATCATCAAGGACAAGTAATTAGGATTGGATATTGTGAGGGTTTTTGTCCATCTAGAGTTCAAATGAGGGATAAATCAGGGAATGGCTTCCTTGGAGCTTACCTCACCAATATCTCTCCATTTTTCAAGCATCAAGTTTAGAGGGATGGTTACATTAAAGGTCTTCCATGAACTCAAGGAGAGATTTGACAAAGTGGTGGTCTACCATAATAAATTTTATCCTCTCATTTAATAATGAAAAGTTGGGTAGGGTAGGCTCTTCCCATCAATGAACCTTCCCACCTTCAAAGCCCATTTAGCTTCCTTAGATATACTATTGTATTGGTATAATGAGCCACAAATGGTTGAAACTACTAATTTCCTTGCACAAATGGGTGGGATTCCATGAAAGACTATGACTTATAATATACCTTTGGGTGAGGCCATTAGTTTAGGAGTGAAACTGGGAAAAAGAGGTAGGGGTCGTGTTTGTATAGCTAAGTATGATACTAATCTAAAGAATACATGAAAATTTAAATGGTCAATAGTGCAAGGTCATGGTCATAGGCATAGGATATTTATATTATGAGGAGAGTGTCTCCTTTCCCTCACCAATCTAGTCTACAAAATGATCATAGAAGGATGACCCCAAGAGGAGAATTCTACATCATCATTTTGAAAGATGGTGGCTAGGTTTTAGGTGATGACAGTAGCCTTAGTTGAGTGAATACAAGGGGAATCAATGGGGATTATGTGGTAGTTGTAGCCAGGGGTGCTTCAAAGACAAAGGAAGTGGTGGGGTAGTGGAGATTATCAAATTATATGTTGAGGTGGGTGAGTGTTGGGTGTAGAATAGAGCATGGTAAAATCACAAAGTATAATAGAAAGACACATATGTTAAGTGTATAGTTTTGTATTTTATATAAAATTTTGTATGTATTCATCCTAATAAGCTAATTAGGTAATAAAATAATGCAAAGAGTCTTTATTTTTATATTTTGAAAGGCTAGAATGCTAAGAGACCATTGACTATAAAAGGATATATAGTGCTTTACTATAATAAAATATGGTTCCGATGTGTTGATAGAGATTAATGGAATCATTTTGATATGGTTTTCCTAATCTTATTTTATGTATGATTAGTGCGCAATAAACACTTTCTTTTTCTTTAATATATTTATCATATGTTATGTCATTGATGTTTCACCTTTTGTTAGAACTATGTTCTTCTTAACATGTATGTGTAATTTTATATGTAAGTGATAAGTTATGAATTTTTAATATCCTTTATGACTTTTAGTTACTCTCCTTTGTGTAATCTATACCTATAATTAGAAATATTTGAAACATCTATGAAGGAGATTATCTAAGAGCACAACTATGGCAAAATCTACAAAATCTTCTAGTGTGAGTTACCTGGATTGTTAGTCCTATGGTTAGCTAGGTTTGAATACTATTGATTTATCCCAAGGAGGACAAATCTTATAGTTTGGATAGAACAAAAATTGGATAGACTATGCAACCTAGATATAGATCGGTTCTGATTAGTATATTATTAGACAGGGATTACAATTGATGGTAATATTACTGAGTTCATAGTGTGAGGATACATATATTTTGAGACTATATAATACATGTTCATTCAAGGAATTAGGAGAAATTTTTACAATGATTACCTTTGTTGATAAAAAATGTTAGTTATGTAAAAGGCCACAGTGCCTACTCTAGCCAAAAAAGAGTAGTCACTTCAGGCACCATGAGGGTGCGTGTGAGATGAAGTGAATGACAAGGATCTAATTAAAATAAACTTAAACTTGATCCTAAAAAATGGAAGGCAAAAGACTCAGAGTGAGAATAAAATTCTAGGACTACAAAGGGAACTATAACAACATAGAAGGTGGAATAAAGAAATAAACCCAGGAGGAAAAACCAGAGGAAGAAGAAGGAACTGAGAGCTGGGAAACTCTAGTAATGTAACTACAAATAATATTAAGAGACGAAGGAATAAGTATAAAAGAAGGTGCTAGAGTTGGAATTATATAAAAATAAGATGCAAGAGATGAGGATATTTTTGGAAGAAAAGGATGTGTAGAGCATAAAAAAGGGCCCTATAAAGAGGAGGATGCAAATATAGAGGTAGAACAACAGGATGAAGAATGTAGACTAGTAGTAGAATAGTTAGAAGGTAGAGGTAGATTGAAGTTAATGAAATGATTTTTATCTATACTAGGAGAAGAAAACTCTTAGGAAGAAGTTAGATTCAAATGCATAAATTTGGTAGGTTCAAGTTCAAAATTAGCACAATTCCAAAATAGAAGTCATTCACTTCAAAAGTACGCATCCCCCCAACCCAATTTATTACTTGGTAGAAGAAAAAGTGTAGGAAAAGAGGTGGATACAGATTATTTTGATTCATTTACAAAAAAAATTTAAAAATTCAAGTGTAAAAAATAAATTAGATAATAGATAAAATGAAAATATATGGAGTAAAATTCTTGTTTAAGACACCTAAAAACTCTAGTGTGTAATTAATAGTGAACAGTCAATAATGTGCAACTAGTAGTGCACCATCACATAAAGTCACAATCACCACTTTACAGATACCTTCAGTCATAATTGCTGCCATTCAACAACCTATCAAAAAAATTATTCCCCCTATATCATTTACTATAAGAATGTTTAATTCTCTAATGCCCTATGATGGGTCTACAGACCTAGATCAATATTTAATAACTTATGACATGAAATGGAATGTGAGAGGAATAAAAATAGATAACATTAAGAAATGTGAACTCATAGGGAACTTGTTGTAAAAGATATAGAGTTAATTTTTAAGAGAGATTTAAACACCATGGACCTTGTGCAAGTTAAAATTCTAATGATAGTAGAATATAAATTAAAGAGATGCACAAGCCAGACCATTCAGGATTTAAAGGAGATTCGACAAAGATTGGAAGAATTAGCTGTAGACTATGATCAAAGATTTTTTGATGTAAAGAACAAAATTGAATTCATTCTACAAGAAAAAGATAAGGCTAGTTGGTTCATATAAGGACTACGATCAAGAATTATATTTGTCATTATGTAGACTCAGCATCTGACTAAAGTTGACGCTTAGTTCACTACCTTGTGAGTAGAGAAAATAGAGGAATATGGGAATGCCCCCATAATTGGTTCCAAGGTTGATGTAAATATAGGTGCATTCATGAGAATAATCGATGCTATACATTAAAAATACAATCTTAAACTAGGTCTATGGTGCACATAGTGCAGATGAGAAGGACATCATATAAATGATTATCCTAAGCTTAATCATTAATTCTATGAGATATGCAAGGTGGTATGGCATGTGACTTTTAAGTGTCATCTATTACATCACTACATAAAAAATTCATATGGTTTGTTTTATAACTTTTTCAAATCCATGAACCATGATGAAAATAATTGCCAATCATTGTAGAAGTTGAAGGAAGTTTACTAATAATGTCTTCCTAGTTGTAACACATTAAGTACCAACTGTGAAGTAAAAAAATTCTATGACCAAAAGTGGAGATGACCAGTGTGACTCAAGGTAGTCTAGGATGGATGCCTTCATCACCTCAATATCAAATGCCTTCATCACTATAGTATCAACAATAAGGCCTAACAATATAAAACAACATATCATCTCCATTATACCCATATTTTGGTCAGTATGCACAATAATGGACCAACATGAATCTTTAACATCAACAATCAAATTGGGTTAGAATTTCCCCTTAACACTAATATGGGGGGTATGATGCACAACCAAACTAAAAAGGACAAAAATAAAAATTTTGAGGATACCAACATAATGATGGAGGCTATAGAGGAGGATACAATGGTGGATATCATGGAGGATGTATACAAAAGAAAATGTAGTTGATATATCAATCAATCCTAGCTCAAAGAAGATAAATCCTATTTACACTTCTGATAGTTGATACATTAGATATTTGGGGTCATGACCAAGATGGATCTACTAGACCTAACCAAGGGATATCTTATCATAATAACATCATTAGAGAGGGTTTAAAAGCTAATAGTCAAGCAACACTATTCAATAACCCTAGCTAGGTTGTATGTTTTCATATTCACTAAGTATATGACAACTAAAGTAAAATCTAATCTAGTGATCACCAAAGCTTGTGACACAAAGTGGGGGTAATAAACTTTAAAAGTAAACATGCATAGAAGTTCTATACTCAAGTCAATATATAGAAAATACTAATGCATAGGAGATAAGTAAAAATTCTAATCTAACTACTCTTACAAAGGAGGAACAAAGTTATAAATACTTACCTTTGAAGATGAACTTATTGAGCCTCAATCTCTCCCTTAGCCAAGGCACTTAGTAAGAGGATGTTTTGGTATGTAAGGATAACAAGAATAAGTCAAATTTAGGCTACACAACTTTTCTATGCATCTGAAAGACTTCTCCATAAGACAAGATCCGTATCTCTAAAGAAAGTATTAAAACCCTAAGCTATGCTCCTCAAGTAAAATGGTGGATAATCATATGCACAATATATTATTTTTCTTCTTCTCTTCTCTATAAATGATATAAATGGATGTATGTGTGTATATGTGTGTGTGCAAATCTTACCCTAAAACTTTTTGAAAGTTTAGCCGACAGGGTTGGCTCAATTGACTCTGTATCATTATTTGACAAAAACAAGTTAGTACCTAGTCTAGGTCGGCCAAGGAGAACCTAAAATTGTAATGTGCTTCTAATAAATTAAATACAAGGTCAACCCAGGTTGATAGTGGATGCTAAATGTTAAAAAGGTGTTTTTAGGCTTAGGAAGGGGATAAGTAAGGCAGTGAATTACTTGGATAAGTGTGTAAGGGAAGAAGCAAAAATTAGGTAAGTATATAGGGTATGGTTATGTAGATAACAAGTGGTGTTATAAGGGATAACAGTCCTACAAAGCACCAATGGTTTACCCAGTCCTTTCCTGATGCACCCTTTAAGGCATACACTCAGAGAGATTGAGACTCGATGGGTTCTTACAAGAGAAAAAACATTATTAATTGATAAAGTTTGAAAATATTGTGTATAGATATACCCCACTTGAAGCTCATCACATGTCATGTAAGTGCAACATGGGATGGTACTTCAGGAAAAGAACATAATAACACATAATGTTGAAGTTTGATAAATTACAGTAATAAGAAAATTAGATAAATGAAAGGATAGAATTGGAAAACACATAATTTTACTTACCTTAATGTTTTAGATAAGAAATTAAGTGAAAGAAATGTGAAGGTGTCCAATGTGGGGAACATTAGGTGAACATGTAGAATTTAGCAAAAAAGAGAGAAAAATTGAAATTTAAAAAAAATATACATGTAATATGTGAAAAGATTCTCTAAAATGTTAGGATTCTAGAACATATTATGGTGTGTAAAAAGAGCTATTAGAAACAAAGATATGGTCAAAAAATGGAATATGTTTGTAAATATTTGATAGATAAATAATTTTGAATAGTAAATATAAATAGGGTGAAAAATAATTCATTTGTTATTTTTACTATTTTGAGAAAATAGTGATCTGAGAGACCCAAGTTGAGATTAGAGAGTGACCATGGTGAGGAGATGAAAAATATGATGTGGAGGATGCATAGTAATTGCAACCAATGCAACATAGGTAAAAAAGCATGAATTTCAAAATTTTGAGCAATTTTATTTGAAATTGAGCTAAATATAGAAAATTGAAATGGTAGGAAAAATATAAACACCTTAATTGAATTTAAGAATTTTTTAGGTAAACTAGGTTAAAATGGGGTACTAGGTAGGAAGAGATTGGACCAATAAATTCCTAAGGCATTTATGGTAAATGGTCAAAAAGTCACTACAGATAAAGAATAGAGTCAACCCGATTGACTCAATTTATAAGGTGAGAGGGAAATAGGGGCCGACTACATAATAGTGGGTTGACATAGTATTGTTGAAGTTGGCCGACTGTATAGTAGTAGGCTAACATAGTTTTAATTGGGAAGATGGCTAACATAGTACCCTCTGGCTAATGTAATTGATAATATATGGCCAATACAATTTGCTAAAGGCATCTGACTATGTACCAGAGGGCTGATGTAGTATGTTAAATCTAGGAAAGGGCTAATTTAGTATCAAATAATCTAATATAGTTTGGAAGAAAAGGGATGACTATGTACCAGTGGGTCGATGTAGTATAAAAAGATTGTCAGGGCCAATTTAATATCAAATGGGCTGATGGTGTAGAAAAATAAAAAAACATAAGAAACTAACTCAACCAAGCTGATGAAGTAGTTAATATATAAAGTTTTGAGAATGTATTTTAATTATTATGATATCGAGATATAATACATCCTCTATTATTTGATATTTTACAAAGATGATAGAGATTTTGGCACCTTAAGGATGCATCATGTCTACCATATCTTTTAGAGTGGTTACCTAACATGGATAGGGTTTGAAAGGTCATCTTGGGCTTCAGAGAAATTTTGGAGATGAGACAAATCCCTCTGAATGTTGATCTCATTATCATGTTCCTAAGATCATGAGAATGTTTGATTAACACTTTTTGATGGGAGGTAGAGGAGGACACCATTAAGCTGGCTATCACTCTGGAAGACATCCCTACATTACTTGGACTTCTGATAGGTGGGACACTAGTGATCACTAATACACTAGATTTTGAGGATGAGAGATGAGCCTTAGCTCAATGGGATATAGGATCAGATAGGATATACCTTGGATTGTGGGTGAGTTTATTTGATTTATATCTTGTAGCCATTTTGGACATCTAGAAGGCAATGATAGGACTTGTGACAACATGAGTGTTGTGTCACAAGTCAAATAGTAAGGCACCACTATATCTGATAGCCTCATGCCAGTTGATATTAGATTAGGGAGTGTTATATGATTTTAGTTCTATTATTTAGGTCTAGTGTATGCATGATATGTATGGGATGTTGTCTAGAGGGCAGAAGATGATGGGACTAGTGATACTCTTGAGTTCATAGATATACGAGAGGTTCCCTATGTATCAGCTAGTTGGGTTATCCCATGTAGCTTATGATAGGTTTACTCAAGCCATTTTATGGAGGTAAGACCATGTAGTTTAGGTTGTGACCCTGATCCAACATTATAGACTATCACATGAGGTCAGATAGTGTGGTAGCCATACACTCACATGTCTACCATATAGACTAGTTATTCTACCGTTACTATAGGGTTATCACATGTATGGATCATAAGCCACTATACTTCATGGGTGGAGCCTCATCTAATGGCTCACATACCTAGATATCTATGAGTTACCCATATGATGGCTCTTTTAGTAGTGCCTATTTATTAGGCATGACATGCTAGAGCGCTGATAGGGAGAGGAGGTAGAGGGGTACCTATGGAGATACTGATGATTAGGCCTCAATGAACTAGACCATGGGCTAGTTCATCATAATAGTAGGAGGCAATGAGGCAAGGATGAGATGGTATAGAAGTGGATGCAAGATAGGAGGGAGCATAATAGGCACCATAATAGAGGTGACAATGACCATCATGTGCTCATAAAAAATGGACACATCATTGAATCAAAGAGGTGTAGGTGTTATCTATCACATAGGGGGATCCAAAAATAGTTGCAGGATATAATTAGTTCATAGAGAGACCACTAAGGGGAGGAACATGATGCTTTTGGGTAGTGACTCCTAGATTTGCATTGGTGCGGATGCAATCAATGGAGGAAGTGTTTAGTGGGTGAGCAAATGGGGAAACTATGATCAGTGATACTAGCACCAGTGAGAAATGTTTTAAATTTTTTTTAAGTTTTTGATATATAATAATAGTTATATTATTGATTATGATATATGATTTAAGATATATATATGTGATATGATGTCTATCTAGTTTTTATTTTTGTAGATCTTATGATAGAGGAGGTCAGATGGGAGCCCTGGTTATCGTTACACATTATGACCTTTTAAATGGGGTATTAACAACATTCCTACCACATTAGATGATCCTATGGTTCTATTTGGCCCAAACCAGGTGGGTTGGTTCAAACTAGTGGGAGAGGTCATGAGGTAGCTATAGGCATGTATTAATGGGTCACAACCATTGGTAGGGGTTGGAGCTAGAAAGGCATAGGCCTAACAGGCCCTAACATAGGAACGAGATGAGCACATGGTGACTAGCATCTAGCTAGTATATATACAAGCCTAGATGGACAATATACAAGGATATGTTTCAATATTCATATCCCATACCATCTTTTTATAATGAACTATTTAGAGGCATCAGTTCTAGGCATTGATGGGTAGTGTGGCTAGGCCATAGGATAGATAGGATGGAACATAGCCTTAGAGATATAGATTTTGTATTTTATAATTTATATTATATAAAACACATTATTATATATATTGATGTTGATAGTTAATTAATATTATGAGTTGTACTTGGATTTAGATGTGGATATATGGATATATTTCCTTTCTAGCATGTGTATTTTGATTTTGTTGTATACGATGTGAGAAATATGTGATCTATGTTTTCTTTTCTATCATTATTGTTGACCATTTTTTTCCCAATAGGCCAAAAATCAGTCCCTCCTTTTTTTATGCTGTTTTGAGCCAGTACTTTTGATTTTTTCATGAGTCTTGCAATTTCTACGGACTCTGTAGGGACTTCTACGAACTCTGCAGGTGTAGTTTTTCAGCAGGTGAAGGACCAGTTCAAAGAGTGCAAAATTTTACAAAGCTTCTTCATACTCTTGTCTAAAAAAATTCACAAGGAAAGAGAGCTGAAAGTGGTTCAATGACATGATCTTTCCAAGAGTTAGCATCTTTGAACCGTTGAACCATTGAACTGGTTCAATGCCTTGGTTCAACTTCTTGGTTCAACGCTTCGGTTCAAAGCCTTGGTTTAATTGGCAAAGTTCATCGCTTTGGTTCAATCAAATGGTTCATCAGCTTGGTTTAACGCATTGGTTCAACATTTTGGTTCAATGCTTTGGTTTAATTGGATGGTTCAATCACTCGGTTCAATGCCTTAGTTCATTAGCAAAGTTCAACGCAAAGTTCATCGGCAGGTTCAATCAAATGGTTAGGTTCAATGCTCAGTTCAAAGCCTTGGTTTGACAACCATTTGAACCATTGAACTAGTTTAATCAATTGGTTCAATGGTTGGTTCAAAGGAGTGGTTCAATGCAAAAATTTCAAGCCTCCTGAAGGACAAGTGCCCTTGCGGAGGGTAGGGATCACTTCAAAGAGGCCACAAAGAAAGCCACAAAGGTAAGATATTTAAGAATTTTATTAAGGCATTGAATGAATTCTTTCAAACTTTTTGTCTAAAGGAATTCCTTTAGACAAAAAGTTTGAAGGATTTCAGAAAGCCGTGAGCTAAAAAAAGGATCTGAGGAAAACCTCAAAAGAAATCAAAGCGGCCAATTCTCGTAGAACTTTTGTTTGTAAGAAAATTGTCCATGGAAAAGTCCCATGGGGAAGAAATCCAAAAATGTCCATGCAAAAATCCTGATGGAAATAAGACTGTAGAAAAGGCTCGTGAGAAAAAGGCTAAAGCAGAAAGCCGACAAAAAGTCCAAGGGTGATGGGCCTGCAAACATCAAATTTTACAGCAAGAAATATAGAGCATGGAAGGTGCCAAGTGGAAACCACAGAAGGCTTTGACATGCTTTTCTAGGAGCAACAGAACCTGCCACGTGTCCCTTGCAAAGCTCGGTAGAAAATGACAAGTGTCAACCTCCACGGTCTCTCTCTTTTGTCCTATGAGCACTATAGTGGGCCCTAGATGAATTACTAAAGAGAGTGGAAGCCAACACATGTCCTCTTCTATAGGACCTTCAAAGGGTGCCTAAAGCTTCCATGAGTCAAGCAGATGTTGCCATGTGTCCTACCCATTTCACAGTGAAACACGCCATGTGTCATTTATTTGAAAATTAGTGGAAAGTGGCCAGCGCCAACTAGGAAGAACCCAAGGAATGCAACGACCCACCAGAAGATCGCCCTCAAGGGCTGAAGGAGCAGAAGGAGACAAAACAAGGAAGAAGACAAGGTGTAGAAAGAGACAAAGTAGGAGGCGAGTTATTGCCAGATGGTCACCAAATGGTGAAAATAGTGAGTGGCACGGCCTGCTTTCTCTAGTTGGCATTTATGAGGGGATAAATTGTAGTCTATTTGTAGGAAAAGAGTAGTCTATTTACAGAAAAGAGGCACGGCCATGTTTTCACATTAATGTGGAATGCCAAAGTCAAAGCAGGAGCCAACAATCAAACGGCTCCCTCTTCCCAAGGCTAAGAGCGCACATGAGCCAGCTTGCAAAAAGAGCACCAAAGTCTTTCCCAAGAAGTGCCAAGTTCTCTTCCTCTTTTTATATATTGTAAGAATTCTTATTTGAGAAGGAGGGGATTCTCTTAGCCTTAAGGCAAAACTCTACCCAAAAATCTCTCGGGCTTGTAAGGTAGAGCTCTGCCAAAATTTACCTTGAATCAGGACTTAGCATTTTTATCTCTATTTGGACTTGCACTTTAAAGTATATGTCTATGTTCTTCTTTTGTGTTAAGTCATTGTCTTTCATGCTTTTCATAGATCGATTCTAGCATGTCTAGTACATTGTGACTTTTCTTTTCTACAAGTCTGCCAGAAGTGTCTACAGCATAAATATAGGTGCATGTGAATGGGCTGTCAAAGTGTGTCCCAAAACACCTTTGATAGTTCCTTCCTCCCTGTATCTCTACAAACCCCTAACTCACTGAAATAGAAGAGTTTCCCACATCAGATGAAGTGTATGGGCACTTCTTCCTGGTGAAAAGTGTATGTTCAAGCTGAATGGGTCAACATTTTTTGGTGTATCACCTTTTCATTTTTAGGTTTAGGTTCTATTTTCAGCATCTCTCTCCCTTTTCATCCCCCCCTTTTTCATTTTATTTGTTAGCAGTAGGAGAAACTAGGGCCTAAAAGATACATCAAAGGGATCTAGCCCTTATCTAGAGACTCTCCCTTCTAGCTTCGTCAGTCTCACAGGCGAGAGGGGAGTTTCCATTGTTGCATGTGGAAGGCAAGAGCTCGGCCTCCTGCCTAGGGTGCAATCCACTGCTTCAATAGTTTTTGGCACGCCTGGTGGGACCAACTAGGACAAGTTGTGTCTAAAGAGTTGAAGAATTTTTGGTGTGTTCTTCAACTGACCAACCTTTGAAGGCTTTTTTACTAACACCAATGGCGACTCTGAGTTGAATCAGCTAGTTGAACAACCTGGTGCCATTAGAAATCACATTTTTGTATGTATAATTCCTTTTCATAGAATCATGGGCCTTTTGTTCCTTCATATGGTTTTAATCAAGCTCAGGGTTTTTATGGAATCACCTCAAGCAGCCCTCCTAGTTTCCCTTCAACAAAAAGGGAAATTTCCAATTTTGAGGTCTTTCACCTTGATGGCACACCCCTAACCTGGAAGGAAATAGTGGAATCATGGGGAAAGAAATATGAGAAGCAAGGTTTTGCTCAAAACCTTGAAGAAGATAAAGGTGCTCCTACCCACGATGATTCTTAAGATCTCTAAGAAAGGCTTTTCCAAGAAGACATAGCCAAGAGAATTGCAGAGTTGGAATCTAAAGAGAGATTCCTCAGCCAAGGTGTGATGGATGATTCAGACCTAATGGCACATTCCATGTCTGAACACACCCCATCTACACACCCCCAAGAGACTTATCAGGCCACACCTGATATTGATGAAGTGTTATCCAAATGGAAGGAGGAGAATCATTCAATTTTAGCTTAAGGATTGCCTCCTCTTCCACATGGTTTTTTCACTTCACCCCTTCTCAAGGAGGAACCTATTTTTTAGGAGGAAAGTGAGGAGCAAAAGATCCAATATATAGCTTTCCAAGAGGCTATAGTGAGTGATGGCAAAGAAGAAATCATCATCGATGCTCCTTGTGAAGACATCATCGACAATGGAGAAGAATCAGGTCATGCATACATGCAAATGTTCCAGCAATATGAGGAGGAACATAAGCATGGTGAGCTCTCTCCCCCCTTTTTTGATGAACTTCCTTGTTGCTTTGATGAGGAGGATGATTATGCTAAGGAGCCTGAGTTGGAGGAGGAACATATGGATGCCTTTGAACATCTAAAAACTCTGGTCTTTGAGGAGGAAAAGGAGAGGTCTATCTTCCTTGAGGAAAGCCTTGAAGAATAAATATTTGGACAAAGAGGTGATGTTCTATGGGATGAACAATTAGTTTATGATTCCATTTCAGACATCACAACAGTCACCCTTCTTCAAGAAGGCCATGAGGAAGCAGAGGATGAGTTTGACAGGATCTTCAATGAAGCAAAAGGGAACAAGTCAAACCATGATGCACTGCAAGGGAGCTATACATATCAAAGGGCTTATGGTGATGAGCCAATAGCCATTGATTTCTTGGTGAAATGCACTAGCATGAAGGACCAACATTCAATAAGCTTCTAGGAATAAAAGGAATACATGTATGTTGGAAGCATGTTTGAAATTGATCGACTCAGATGTAGGCCAATCAAGGTGATAGGCAAGAGGAGCAGGTCACCAAATCTCCTTTTCATTCAACCACTTGTCTAGCACCATAATTCTTCTTGCTAGACTTAAGAAGTTTTCCCTTTGATCCAGGAGGGAGGCAAATATTTCTAGTTAGCTGCATATAGTAGTTTTCTTTCAGTTGTTTTTCCTACTTTCCCTAAGTGCAGTTTGCACAAGTAGTGTTTTTAGCCTTGTGTGTATTTTACTTGTGTGTGGGGTAAAAGGCTTCATGTTTGATTCTAGGATCCCTCAAGGCTATTGCTAACTTTGTTCAAGCTACATCTGACTCCGTACCCAATGGACTTAAAGGCAGCTGGTCTCTAAGCATAGCAGGCATGCTTCCCTTGGGAGTCACCAATTTGTTGACCATTTTTTGCCCAACAGGCCAAAAATTGGTCCTCCCTTTTTTTATGCTATTCTAAGCCAGTAATTTTGATTTTTGCATGAGTCTTGTAATTTCTACGGACTCTGTAGGGACTTCTATGAACTCTACAGGTGTAGTTTTTCAGTAGGTGAAGGACCAGTTCAAAGAGTGCAAAGTTTTACAAAGCTTCTTCGGACTCTTGTCTGAAGAAATTCACAAAGAAAGAGAGTTGAAAGTGGTTTAATGACATGATCTTTCCAAGAGTTAACATCTTTGAACCATTGAACCATTAAACCAGTTCAATGCCTTAGTTCAACTCTTCGGTTCAAAGCCTTGGTTCAATCGGCCAAGTTCATCGCTTTGGTTTAATTAAATGGTTCATCAACTTGGTTCAACACATTGGTTCAACATTTTGGTTCAATGCTTTAGTTCAATCACTTGGTTCAATGCCTTGGTTCATCAGCAAAGTTTAATGCAAAGTTCATCGGTAGGTTCAATCAAATGGTTAGGTTCAATTCTTGGTTCAAAGCCTTGGTTTGACAACCGCTTGAACCATTGAATTGGTTCAATCAATTGGTTCAATGATTGGTTCAAAGGAGCGTTTCAATGCAAAAAGTTCAACCTCCTGAAGGACAAGTGCCCTTGCAGAGGGTAGTTCTGGGTTCAAGAGCCCTTGTAGAGGGCAGGGAGCACTTCAAAGAGGCCACAAAGAAAGCCACAAAGGTAAGATCTTTCAGAATTTTGTTAAGGCATTGAATGAATTCTTTTAGACTTTTTGTTTGAAGGAAATTCATTCAGAAAAAAAATCTAAAGGATTTCAGAAAGGCCGCGAGCTCAAAAAAAGGATCCAAGGAAAACCTTGAAAGAAATCAAAGTGGCCAATTCTCACGAACCTTTTGTCCACAGGAAAATTGTCTGTGAAAAAAGCCCATGGAGAAGAAATCTGAAAATGTCTGCATGCAAAAAGCTCGATGGAAATAAGACCACAGAAAAGGCCCGTGGGAAAAAGGCTAAAGCAAAAAGTCGACAAAAAGTGCAAGGGTGATGGGCTTGCAAACATAAAATTTTACACCAAGAAATCCAGAGCATGGAAGGCACCAAGTGGAAACCATGGAAGGCTTTGACATGATTTTTTAGGAGCAGTGGAACATACCACATGTCCCCTATAAGGCTCAGCAGAAGCTGACAAGTGTCAGCCTCTACGCAGTCTCTCTCTTTTGTCCCATGAGAACTATGGTGGGCCCTGAATGAATTGCTAAAGAGAGTGGAAGCTGATACGTGTCCTCTTCTGCATAGGACCTTCAAAGGGTGCCTAAAGCTTCCATGAGTTAAGAGGATGCTGCCATGTGTCCTGCCTATTTCACAACAGAATGTGCCATGTGTCACTTATTTGAAAATCAACAGAAAAGTGGCCAGTGCCAACCAGGTAGAACCCAAGGAACGTAGTGACCCACCAGAAGATCACCCTTGAGGGCTGAAGGAACAGAAGGAGACGAAAGCAAGGAAGAAGACAAGGTGCAGAAAGAGACAAAGCAGGAGGTGAGTTATTGCCATATGGTCACCAAACGACATAAATAGTGAGCGATGCGGCTTGCTTTCTCCAGTTGGAATTTATGAGGGGACAAACCATAGTCTATTTATCAGGAAAAGAGCAGTCTATTTTTATAAAAGAGGCGTGGCCATGTTTTCACATTAATGTGGAGTGCCAAAGTCAAAGCAAGAGCTGACAATTAAATGGCTCCCTCTTCCCAAGGCTTAGAGTGCACATGGGCCAGCTTGCAAAAAGAGTGCCAAAGTCTTTCCCAATAAGTGCCAAGTTCTCTTCCTCTTTCTATATATTGTAAGAATTCTCATTTTAGGAGGGGATTCTCTTAGCCTTAAGGCAAAACTCTGCCCAAAAATCTCTTGGGCTTGTAAGGCAGAGCTTTGCCAGATTTTACCTTGAATCAGGACTTAGCATTTTACCTCTATCTAGACTTGCACTTTAAAGTATGTGTCTGTGTTATTATTTTGTGTTAAGTCATTGTCTTTCATGCTTTTCACAGATCGATTCCAACATGTCTAGTGCATTGTGAGTTTTCTTTTTTGTAGGTCTGCCAAAAGTGTCTACAGCAGGAATATAGGCGCATGTGAATGGGCTGTCAAAGTGTGTCCCATAACGCCTTTGATAGTTCCTTCCTCCCTGTATCTCTACGGACCCCTGACTCACTGAAATAGAAGAGTTTCCCATGTCAGATGAAGTGTATGGGTGCTTCTTCCTGGTGAAAAGTGTATGTTTAGGCTGAATGGGTCAACATTTTTTGGTGTATCACCTTTTCATTTTTAGGCTTAGGTTCTATTTTCAGCATCTCTCTCTCTTTTCATCCCCCCTTTTTCATTTTATTTGTTATCAGTAGGAGAAACCAGGGCCTAAAAGATACATCAAAGGAAGCTAGCCCTTATCTAGAGACTCTCCCCTCCAGCTTCGCCAGTCCCACAAGCGAGAGGGGAGTTTCCATTGTTGCGTGTGGAAGGCAGGAGCTCAGCCTCCTTCCCAGGCTGCAATCCACTGCATCAACAATTATGTGATACACATGCATGGTTAAAAATAAAAGGGAAAAAATGATTTTGGAAAAGTATCAGTAATCAAAACAAATGTAATACACACTATATCATGATGAGAAATGTGTAAAAATAAAAGATGAATAAATATAATAAACCAAAAAGGGTAACAAATGTTTACAAACCATGTAAATAATTGCACCAAAGTAAAACAAATAAAAATAACACTAAATCACATTGAGAATTATGATTTTTTTTTAATAAAATAGAATACACATGAAAACCAATGGTATAAAAACAAAACAATTAAATCAATAAATCATACTAATTTAAGCTGGGAAGTATGAAAAGAAAAACAAAATATAAAAGAAAATTAAATTAATCATAATAATTCAATATGAGAACTATGAAAATTTTAATAAAATGGTTGTAAGCATACATGCAATCATAAAATAAGAAGATAAAAGTGAAAAACTTATGAAGTAAGCATAAAACATACTAAATCAAGATGGGAAGTATGCCAATGATGTGTAACTCATAATTGAACACTATTTATCTCAAATTTGATGCATGTAATTTAATTGTGACTTGGCTATAGTAGGAATTAGGTATTAGAATATTTTTTGAGAAGGGACTGGTACTATCCATGGTCTTACACTACAACTCACAAAGGGAACACCAATTGTGGAAACAATTATGGGAATGAAAAAGATGTTTTTAATGTGGTAATTTGTGAGGAGGGCCTAGTTGTATCCATTGTCTTACACTGTAACTCACAAAAGGAATACCAAGGAGGTGAATGGTAATAAAGAAATATTTTATTATGGTATTTTTTTAGGAGAGCCTGGTCCTATCCATAGTCTACCATTACAACTCACAAAGGGAACACCAAGGAGGTGAATGATCAATTAAAAAACCAATATTTCTCAAGGGGAAATATTAGGAATGTTGTAATGAAAGAGGGAATGTAAAATTCATGACATAGGCATTTATGAGAAGACCTTAGGAAACATGAGGCATACTAGGTATAAAGGAGATACACTAAGAGTCTAATGACCATCAAAATACAAAGGATACCTACTCACAATAAGAACAAAGATGTATAGGCAAATAGGTGAGATATTAATATTAACTCATACTGGTTATATGAATAAGAAAAGTAAAAATAGACCTACCTTCCCACAATATGTTCCCCATTCTTCATGACTTGTTATAGAGCTATCAGTCTATTATGAAGATTGGGTACTTGTGTGAGAAAGCAGGTAGCACTAAAATATTTTTTTATTCTCCTTTCCCAATCTACTATCCTACCACACCCCAATGGACCTTGACTCTATCATGAAAACAATTGTGGATTTTGAGTTTCGATTAAAAAAATGAGATGTGCTATGAATCACATCTTTTAGTGTGATTTGAATTTTGAAATTGTATATTGCATGTATCATTTCCTTTTATTTAAATGATTTGGATTTTAACTTTTTTATAGATTTTATGATTCCTCCTCCATATGGATTTGGAATAACCAACATGAGTGATATAAGTGACACACATGAATGAGATTTAGACTTTGGTTAAAGTAAGCAAAGTATCCAAAGATATGACTGACTAAATATTTAGGCTTACCTATGAACCAATATGTAATCTCAAGTTTCAATCGTATGTATGCTTAGTATGTGAAAAGATTATAAATGAATAAAGGGAGATCCAAAGTTGATCAGTAAATAGAAATACAATGAGATGGATTGTTTAATAATTTATCATATGGTAGAAAAAGAATAACTAAGGATCAAGGTTTATATAACCAAATCATAATAATAATTATCTGAGTTTAATTGAGATAAAGTAGCAAACAATCATTGTAAAAGAAAAAAAATCCATGAAAGAAGTGGAACCATATATATAAGTGTGCAACCATGGAAAGAACAATAAGAATCTATAATAAAAGAGTAAATGAAACCATATACAACACATAACACATAAAATAAATATCCATGTAAAATAGATACGTGAAACAAAATTTGACACATAGTCAAGTGTATAAGATATATAAAATTGGATCACAAATCCAATCCAAAACCATAATGAAGAACAAAGTGAAATAACATCATTTCATGTTCATAAATATTAATTCCCATGACATCTAAAACATATCTATGAAGCTAGATCCTAATGATAGCCAGAGTCTCATCAATCCTCATGGAAGGATGTGTAAAGACTTCTCTTTGAATCTCCTTAACTAGAAAATTTAGGTGTAACTGAAGGATCATGCTCATGAGGGATCTCTAGCATAGAATACTCAAGGAGAGGAATAGGTGCCTAAATAAGAATGGTATCTACAGAGCGAAAAAGAGGTACCACTGGTGGATCAGGAGGATCCACGAGTGGCTAAGGAGGTGCCATTGATGAAGGAGGAGCAGTCTTGCATAAATGACCTATGAAAGGAGGAATATGTAGTGTAGGTATTGACTAAAGGTGATCATGAAGGTGATACTAGAGAATATGGAAATGATTGATATGATGGGTACCGTACTAGTGCCAAAGAAAATATACCTCAACATATTTAGTGTGGTACCCATCATATCAATCATTTCCATATTCTCTAATAACACCTTCATGATCACTAGTGCCAAAGACAATATACCTCACCATATATCCTTGTATTTGGGTTGACCAATGGTGGGACATAATGTGTCAATATAATAATGAATCTTTTGACAATGAATAGAATAATGATTATTTATCCCATGAAAGCAACATATATACTTATTAGTAGACTTTGGGGGCCTACTAACAGAAGATGTAGAAGGAGGAGCTAGGGATGGATGATACAATTGGTAGTCTCTAGTCTAATGGTCAAAAATAATTTAGATATCACAATAAGGTTGATCGGGCCATTGGGCGGTCATGGGATCAAGCTATGGCAAAGGAAGAAGGCCATTGCCAAGGGAAGGTGGGGCTGAAGTAGAAATTAGATTAGGCTCTTCTGAAGGTAAATTAGCATCAGAAATAAGATAAGGCTCAACTGAAGGTAGAGCGGGAGTAAGAACCAGACTAGGCTCAGTTGAAGGTGAGGTGAGTTTCATGGATGACTTAAGAGTAGTAGCTAACGTCTTTAGGGGATGCAAACTAGAAGGATCCTAGTATATAAAAAATGGTAAGGACTGGTCATGACATGATCCATGAGCATGTTTCTAAGAGGTTCCACTAAAATTGGAGGTATACCATATGATTTCTCCATATATATTATTTTAAAAATAAGAATAATACTATAATTATGAACTGTTAAGAAAGGAATGCTATAAGATGAATGAAAATACTTGAAATAAAGAAATATGATATCTCAAGAATCTCAATATTTCTAGCTTAGACAAGTCCTCCTAAAAATGGGTCACCTAAAGTATAACCATCATCATAATCAAGTGTATTAAATTTGATGGTACATGTAGTTATGACCTTATCATCAGAAGTCACATGATGAATATAATGTCTAGTATTAGTTAAGACCACAATTATATCATCAATATAAGGTTGATGGGATCAAGGTTGAAAAAAGGGAGGAAGTTGGACGATGATATGAGGTGATAAATCATAAGTTTTGATCTTAAAGCTAATCTCATATGGCTCATCATCATCAAAATTTAGGAGGTTAGGTGGTATGTTCCCAATGATTTTAGGGTGACCATTATAACCTTGGGTAGAGTTGACAGGATAATTGAAGATTTGAAATTCCCTAAATGGGATACTAGGCAAAGGTTCAAGGGTAGGAATTTTAAAAACACCACATTCTAGAATTGTTTGAAATTACAAGGGTTTGTGTCTCCTTGGATCTTATAAATAACACCATTATGGGGGAATTTGATGCATTGGCACATGGATGAGGCAACATACCTCATACAATGAGTTTAAGGTCTACCAAGTAAAATGTTATAAGAGAGGGGAAAGTTAAAGATCATATCTTTCATGTGGATGGTAACATGAGGGACAATAATGGGAAGCCACACGCAACCTAAAGGAGGTATTTTAATTATATCATAACCTTGACATGTGTTATGTGTAGACTTGAGATTAAATTTAGAATATCTAAGAGTTTTAATGAAATTAAGGGAGGCAACACAAATACATGAACCCTCATCAATTAAGGCATGCTTAACTTGGATATCATTGATTTGTACGCTAATGAATAGAGAAAGATCATCCACATGAAGTATAATCTTGTTTGGATCATAAGAGTGATAGGAAACTTAAGGGAAAGAGAAGTGTCCATTCTTTCATCAACATGTATGGACATCTATATGCATTATTGCAGGATGTTATCTTCAAATCTAGACAAGGTAGCTTCACATCCTACTAGAAGAGGATGAGGGATGTTCATTTGAAATAGAAATTGCATTAGATGGTTTCAATGACAAGGGGAAGTTCACATTAATTTGAGGAAAGGTATTTGAGATGGGAGATGAGTGATTTTCATAGTGGGTCCATTCATCATAACCCATGGGGGGATTGCTAGATATAGGCACATAATGTTACAAGAGCTCTTGTGAAGGAGGGTTAGAAGTGTAATTAAACTTGTGTTGGTAAATGTAGTTAGTTTATGTTGATGAAAAATAGGTTAATTTAATTTAGGTGGTGGGATGTTTGATTGAGGTATTGCTTATGATTGGGTTGAAGAAATACTATTATAAGGTTGGGGAACATTATTTAGATGTGTAGAGGTTGGAGGAAGAGTATAGATAGTGTGATAGGTATGATCAAGTTGAGTTTTTGAGAGTTATTTTTGGAAGGTTATGAGGTCCTCTTTCCCCACTCTATGAGATGATATGGGGAAGTGTCTTGAAATACATAAAATGTTTGAGCAGTTTAATGTGTGGGTGTTGGATTAGAGTCGATAAAATCAACTACTATTCACATGTTAATCATATTTACCATATTTTATTCATTAGTAGTGAGGTATATAATAATTTTAACATTATTTGTAAAAGGATTAGGCTTATCTTTTTTATCTTGATGAATAGGAAGAGGATCTTTGTATATAACAAGATGAGCATCAACTTAATTTTAAGTTTGATTTTGTTTTGAATTGCATGGGATTTTAAAGCTATGTTATATGTTTGTTGACACTTATGAATGAGTGACTCATGTTAAAATTTTGGGCCAATAATAAAATCCATAACTAAATTACACAATTTTTTACAAGTCTCATGAGAGTGGCCCCAACTTTCATGAAACCAACAAAAAAAAATTGGATCATACCATGATTTCATTGGATGAGTGGGGTCAAGATCTCATGGTAAATGCCATGGAAGATGATTTTGAATCTCAGTTAAGGATAATGTTTTGTGGATATTAATGTTGTTTGTATGAGAATGTATAGGATTAGGAGTTTTCTTTGGAGGGGAAGCATGCTCTATAGTGTTTTTGGGAGTGATTGCTTGAATGTTGTGAATAGTATCATAAATATTGGTAATGCCATCATTGTTAGCATGGAATTTTTTATTTTTAATGAGAATAAAATTGATCATGGTAGGTTTAGATGGTTCAAATTGGTGCATGATAAATTCTGGTCACTTAACTTGGTAAAGGTCTTCTTCTAAAGTTCTTAGAGAGAGAGTCCTAACCTGATATTGTAACTTGGGGCAGAGAACATTAGTGAATAGGTGGAATAGGTTATCATTTGCCATATTATGATCACATTTTTTAGACAATTTGTTTCATCATTTGATGAAATCTTATGCCATTTTAGTTTCAAGTTGTTTATAATTTATTAAGTGAGCTAAGTTATTCTTGGGAAGATCACTAGTTTGAAATTCTTGTACTAGTGAGTTAACTAAGTCTTCCAAGCTAGTGATAGAATGGGTTTTTATTTGATTGTACCAATCTAAAACATCTCTTGATAGTGTTTTAGATAATATCTTGGTAGAAACAAAGTTATTAAGTTTGACCTAATCTTTATAACGTTTACCAAATGTCTATAAGTGCAATGTGGGATCAGTAGACCTATGATAGGTGATGGTAGGTGTGATACCTCCTATGTCAATATTAGGAATTTGATGTACAAGAGGTTAATTTTGGAAATGTTTGATTATTTTATTAATAAGTAGTGGTTGAGGAATAAGGTTACCATAGGAATATCTAAGGGGGGGAGTGGGGAGGAATTTAGATTTTGTATTCCCCATGAAATCTGTTAGAGTTGATTTTGAAGGTTAATGAGATAGTTTTTCATTTAAATCATTTAATTTGCATTATTGGTTTGAAAAGTATGCATTTGATTGAGTTTTTATAATAATATTTGATGAGTTTGGACAATATTTTGACTAGTGTGCACAACATGTGATGCATTGGTATTGGTATTGGTGGCTTGAGTTACACTATGAGTAGTAGCATGTACCACACTAGTAGCGTGAGAAGCATTGGTAGAAAAAGAAGCACTAGTAGCATGATAAACATTGGAAGTAAAAGATGCACTAGTTGCATGATTAAGGAGAAGGTTCTTTAGAAAAGGCCCACTAGAAGTTGAACCTACCATGTTAGTGGAGATACTTGGCATGGAGATTCAAGAAGTCATAAAAGAAGATGTCAAGGTGTGTGAAGGAGACAAAATAGAAGGAAAAGGTTGAGAAGTAAAGAAAGTGTCTCCCCCAAATCTGTGAGAGAAGGTAGGGGAGGGTGAAAGAGGTTCATCTACTTGAGGACCTATCATAAGATTATAAATGGTTGAAGGGTCCTTTATTATATGTTGAGGAAATTCATTAATGAAGAAGGGAATTTTAGGTGTGTACTCTAAATCACACTCATATTTTAAGGAGAATAAAATATCAAAAATTGAGGATGAATGAAGATGAGTACCATAATTGGTAGTGTGAGTGGTAACATGAACATTGATTGCATTGAAAGTGGGAGCCATAAGCTATCTTGGGAAACCTATTAGGATTGGTAAGACTCATCATGTTTGTTAGATTTAACTATGTATTATCCTCAAATAGGAAATTTATGATGAGGAAAAGAGGTTAGAAATTTTATATAAAGAATAATTAGTTGATAGGATATAGAATAAGATAAATTGATAGTGCTCTTTAAAATAAGAAACATAATAGAGAATAAGAGGACACAGTCGTACAAGTTGACTATGTACTGATAGATAGAAAACACAATAGGAAACAAGAAGACATAGTCATACAGGTTGACTATGTATTTTTAGAAAGGAAATAGAACATGATGATAATATGCATAATCAAATAGGGTGACTGTGTACTAAAGGTAAACAATATGAATAGTTTGTAAGAGACTTTGTCGACAGGGATGATAGTGTTATGAAAATAGATAATTTTTTTGCAAGAGAATATATAAGCTAATGAAATGAAACACACAATCAATTAGATCAATGTGATTGATACAATTGGAATAAACAACACAAACCTTGCACTAATTTTGGCTAATGCAAGTTTTAAAATACAAAATCAAAACACAGTGATCAAATAGCAAACAACAAACTTGAAAGTAAATACTAACTAATTGGTCATTCCTAAATATTATTAAGTTATAAGAAAAATTGAAATTAATGTGATGGGAAGCTAGTTGTAAGAAGGAACTAGAAAGTAAATACAATTATTATTGTGAGTATAAAGGAGAAAAAAATGGTGTAGGTAAAGGAGCAGAAGAAGGAGGGCATGAAGGAGGAGTAGAATAAGGGAAGTGCGCATGAGAAACATAGGGCAACAACATTTTAGTGAGGAGCAAGTCCTTTACAGAATTAAAATTTTTCTAGTGCAAAAGGTAAATCTAGTGGTAACCATGGTAAAAAATATTACAGGAAGGTTTTGGAAGCTATGATTGAGGAAGATCAAAAGTGGTGTGATGAAGGGGTGAGTGTGGGAAGAATTGGTGCCAGATGGAAAGGCAATATGGTAGGGGTACAACAATATATACTAGAGAGTCATGAGAGGAATAAACAATATTTGAGAGTTGTTAATGTTTATGGGGAGGTTAGGCCAAATTATTTTGA
Source organism: Torreya grandis (assembly GCA_037957365.1). Lineage (NCBI taxonomy): Eukaryota > Viridiplantae > Streptophyta > Pinopsida > Cupressales > Taxaceae > Torreya > Torreya grandis. The sequence goes on along the minus strand of JARHVA010007488.1, from coordinate 557,188 downwards.
AGAATCACAGTAGGTAGAGGTTGGATATCAGTCGGTGGCTAATAAAGAGGTTAATAAAGGGGTTTCCTTGGGGGATGGAGTGAAAATTAGAGTAGCCAAAACCCTAGAATGGTCCTCAAAAACTTTTAATGTGAAGATTCAACTCATGTATAATTGTTCCCTAATTTTTAAATGTGTTAATAAATGGGCAGTAGTGGGATTTATTAAACTTTGGATTAAAGATCATTGGGGTTCACAGGTGAAGATAAGCTTTTTGCCAAAAGGTTTTTTTGTTGCAATATTTATTTCCAAAGAAGAGAAAGAAAAGGTTTTTAATTTTAAAATCTAGTCTATAAATGGTTTGGGTCTTTGGATTCAAAATTGGAGCCCTAATTTTCATATGTTAAAAGCTAGGAAGGGCAGTTATCCAGTCTGGATAAGATTGTATGGTCTTCCTCTAGAATATTGGAGTGAAGACTATTTCATTGCTTTGGGAGGTTTAATGGGTATGGTAGTATAAATTAATGCATATTTTCTGAAAGGTGGAAGAGTCACTTATACAAGAGTCAAGATTGAGTTGGATTTAGATCAAGAGATTCTAGAGTTTGTCATCATCAAGACAGAGGGTAGGGTTTGGAATTAGAGAATTGATGTGTAAAATATTCCCTTTAGATGTTCTAATTGTCACCAACCAAGGCATATTGAGAAGTTATATAAAAATAAGAGGAGCTCTCTTCAAACCAAAATCATCAAGATGAGGCCTCAATGGAAACCAAAGGAATATCTAAAAGGGAAAAATCCTAATAAGAAGGGTCTAGAGCTTCGAGTAAAACATAATAAGAAGGATAAGGATTCTTGGCAAATTCACTCTCAAAAAATTAAGGAAATAGAGGATCTGCTAGTAATGTTAGGCATAATTGAAGTGATCTCCCCAACTTTGATAATAAAAAGATATGATTTCATTGAGAAAGAATCTTTATCTATTAGAGAGACTGTCTTGAAAAATTAGATGATTTTTTATAATAATAATGAGAAGAGAATTTTAGAGGTAGTGGTTCAGGGGATAATTAGTTTTGATAAGGAGGGGTTGGATGGTGAAGAAGAAATGGAAGAAGATTCTGAAGAGGATTTGAACTTCAAATAAATTATTTCTATCTCTTAGACTCAAAGCAATATTTTGAACCCTAATTGGGGACCTAAGAGTGGGCAAGGCAAAAAGAAGATAAAATATCACATTATAGGTGAAGTTTTAGCAATAAATCAGAGCACTCTAGAAGACTTTTTGGATGTTACAAAGTGGGGGGTGAATTCCTTCCTCTTAAAACATGAAGGTTATTTCTTGGAATGTTAAGGGTTTGAATTCCCTTAATAAAATATGCCTAATTAAGTATCTTATGAATATCAAAAAACCAAATATTTTATTGTTGCAAGAAACTAAACTTAATAAGGTAGAAGCAGAAGGCTTTTTGAGTTCATTTGGACATTGTTGGCTTGAAGTCTTTGTGGAAGTAGTAGGAAAATCTGGGGGTTTGGCCATTTTTTGGTCACCATTTTTGTCTAGATTATAATTGTTAGCTTCAGGTTAAAATTGGCAAGTGAGCAAAATATTGAGCATTAAATCAGATTTGTAGTTCCTTTTGTTCAACATCTATGGGTCGCAAGGAGCTCTGCTAAAATCTACTGTATGGGATGATATATCATCCTTTCTAAAGGATTTTTAGATGGAAAATTTTGTGATTGGGGGTGATTTTAATTCCATTTTGAGTTAGAAGGATAAGCAAGGAGGAGTGTTCTCTGACTCTTAGGTGAATCAAGATTTTGGATTGTTTGTTGAACAAAATGATATTGAAGATGTTACTCCTAATTTAGTTTAGTTTACTTGGAATAAAATATAGATGGGTAAGGATAATATTTTTGAGAGGATGGATAAGTTTTTTATTTCTTCTAATTGGAATCAAATTAACATAAAATTAGACTATTGGGTGTTGAAACATATAGGATCAGATCATCAACCTATTGCATTGAACATTGATTTTGATTCCCCTCTAGAAAGATGTCTGTTCAAAATTGAATTGATGTGGCTTTGAGATCCTTATCTCTTTAATATAGTTAAGGAATGGTGGTTCCAATGCTTGGATACTCAAGGTTCCAATATGTTTCAAATGTTTAAGAGATTGCAATTTGTGAAAGAAAACCTTAAAGTGTGGAATCATGAGCACTTTAAAAACATATTTCAAGAAAAAGAAGGATTGAAGTTTAGTTGAATAAGTTGAATGACAAAATTTTATAGTGGGAGATGGATGTGGAATCGTATCATATTGAAATATCTTTGATTAGAAACTATGAGGAAATTCTTTGTAGGGAATAAATCTTTTGGAAATGGAAATCAAGGGAGAATTGGCTTAAAGAAGGGGATAGAAATTTAGCCTTTTTCATCAGTCGATTAAACCTAAAGTAAGGTAACTAGGATTTTTCATATCAATCAAGGTAAGGGGTGGATTTAGAGACTCATGAAGAGATTCAGCTAGAAGTAGTCTTATTCTTCCAAAATTTGCTAAATGATGAATTTTTTTCTAATTTGAGAGCACATAATGAATTTATACAATTTATTCCTAAATTTATTTCTCATGATATGAATGATAAGATGATTACTCCTTTTTATTTGTAATAAATTAGGAAGGTGGTCTTTTCTATGGCCAAAGATAAATCCCCTAGTTCAGACAATTTTCTTGCAACCTTTTTTTAACATTTTTGGGAGGTGGTTGGTTTCAATGTTTGGGAGATGATAGAGGAATCTAGAGAGAAGAAAAAAGTGAAACTAGAGCTAAATATGACCTTTATTTCATTATTTTTGAAAGGTGAATCTCAATCTTCTTTCTTGGATTTTAGACCGGTTGCTATGTGTAATATTGTTTATAAAATTATATCAAAAGCAATTTCCAAGAGGATGAAACCTTTCCTATAAAAATTGATTTCTAATGAACAAGTGGGTTTTGTGCTAGGGAGAAGTATCCAAGAAGGAATTATTGTAGCACATGAAATAATGCAGTCTCTTATCCATAATCATCAAAAAGGTATGATGATAAAATTTGACATAAGTAAAGCTCATGATAGATTAAATTGGAGATTTTTGTTTAAAATTATGTTAATATTTGGGTTTAACAAAGCCTGGTGTGAGTGGGTTTTCAGTTACATCTCAAATCCAAAATTATCAGTGTTAGTAAATGGTATCCCTTCTAGTTTTTTCACCATTTCGATAGGGTTGAGGCAAAGGGATCATTTATCCCCTTTTCTTTTTAAATTATGGTAGAATCCTTGGGAAGAGTTGTTCATGAGGTGCAAGTTTGAGAAAAGTTGCATGGTTTTCAAATTGTTGATAATTTTGAAACTCTAACACATCATCAATTTGTAGATGATACTTTTCTTTTTGGAAAATTAGCATTAGCAAAAGCATTCAAGTTCAAAATAATTTTGAGAAGTTATGAAGGAGCTTCTAGGCAAAGAGTGAATTAAGGTAAGTTTGAAATTTATTTTGTAAATTGTTATCATAGGATTGAAATAAATTTAAGCAGGATTCTAGGTTTTAAAATTCGGAAACTACCAAGCAAATATCTAGAGGTTTCTTTTTTCAAAGGGTTTGGTTCCCTTGATATTTTAAAAAATATTCTTGAAAGGTTTAAGGCTCATCTAAATTCTTGGAAAGGAAGATGGCTTTCATTAGCTAGTAGAATAACTCTATCAAAGCAGTTCTTAGTGCTCTTCTGACATATTGCTTCTCAATTCTTTGTCCTTTGGAGCAAGTTATAAATTCCATGAATAAGATCATGAGGGGTAAGGTTGTGGAGAAGATAAAAAATTCCTTTGATTAAATGGAAGCATGTTTTCAAGAGGAAGAGAAAGGAGGGGCAAGTATCAAGGATCTTCATCTCCAAAATTTAGCTTTGGGAGCTAAATTGGTTTAGAAAATGGTTTCTGATTCAAGTATATTATGTTGTAGACTTTTCAATGCTAAATATTTAGATTCAGACTCTCTTGAGTGTATGGTATCAATTGTGAATCCTCCTAGAGGATCTCACATTTGAAACATTGCATAACATGTGTCTTGGACTATTAACAATGGTAGAAAGGCAAATTTTTGGAATTATTGTTGGAATGGTCATCGCCCTTTGGTGCAGGAGTTCACGGATAGTCAGATTAAATATCTTCTTGAAAATCAGTGGGCTAGGAAAGTGATTGATTATGTATTATTTGATCCACACTCAAGAAGAGTAGATTGTAGGTGGAAAAGTTTGCAAGACCTTCCTGTCCTACATGAGGAGGCTCTATCCTTAGAGGATTGTCTCAAAAAAAGTAAAAATTTCTTAAAGAATTAAGAAGACTAGCTACACTGGATTGGAGCAAAATCAAGTTTGTATTCGATCAAATTAGGTTATCAGATGGTGGAAGCTAAAGATGACTCCTTAAACTGGGCAAGTTTATTTTAGAGTAAAGGTCTGTAGAAAGTAGGTACCTTCACTTGGTTGGTAGTTAATGGCCATATTCTAAATCAAAATTGACTAATGAAGATTGGGTTTGTGAGTCCCTCTAGATGTTGCTTATGTGAGGAAGAGGAAGAAATAGCTAATCATCTAGTGTATAGTTATTTTTTTACCTATTGGTGTTGGATTTGGCTATGTAACAAATTCAATTGGTCATGGGCATGGCCAAAGTCACTTTTTCAAGATTTTTCTTCTTGGCCAATGGGGGATGTGAAAAATTGTTTATTCAATTTATGGAGATGTAGTCCAACCATCCTAATTTGGATGTTGTGGAAAGAAAAGAATGCCCTGATATTTGAAAACAAATCTCACCCATTGCATGCAGTTTTGAGAGAAATGGAACTTTCCATCTCTGAAGTTGTTTCTTCTCATTTTGAAAAAAAAAGGTATATTGACACAATGGGATATGCAAATGTGTGAAAAACTAGAAATATATTAAAACCCCTCTCGTTAATGGGTCAATGGTAAATAATAAAGAAAAGAAAAGCATAAAGGAGGCAATTTGGAATCCACCTAAACCTAGCTAGTTCAAACTAATCTTTGATGGAGCTTGTAGAGGAAATCCAGGTGCAGGTTGTGTGATAAAGGATTGCAGTGGTTCTCTAATTAGAGCATTATCTTTGAAGCTTCTAGATGGAACCAATAATGAAGCTGAGGCCCAGGCTTTGGCAGCTAAAATGGAGATGGTAATAGAATGTGGTATCTCCTTCTTAAAAATTGAAGGTGATTCTCAAGTTATGATTCAAGCTCAAAATAATCAAAGGGCTAAATCTTGGAAACTAGAAAATATTATAGATAATATCTAGCCAAAATTAGATAATTTTGAAGATTGGTCATGTTCCCATTACTTTTGAGAAAGCAATAAAGTTGTTAACTTTTTTACTAATGTAGTAATTGATCAAATGATGGATGTAAGAATGGATAATATCAGAACAAGTTGGGAAGACTGCAGATAGTTTGATCAAATTGATCTTTGAAGCTTATATGAGTTGAGTTGTATTTTTAAATATATACATATATATATATATATATATAATAAATAAATAATAATGTGTTTTTTGTCTTTTTTGTTGTATGGTGATTTCCTTGTGTTAATATTGACGTGTCCGTAAACATGTTTTATTTTGGGTTTTGACGATGGTGGATTTTTTGAATTCCAAGTGAGAGGATGTGCCTTGCTATTTCATTATGACCACCATAATATTTTATACATGCACATTTATTGTTTGATATTAGTTTTGGAGTGCAATGATCATGTGAAATCTTTCTTTATGGGTTGGGCAATTAGCTTTGAGGCCTTTTTTGCATCGTAAGCTGGAAAGATGGACCAATTTTGTGTTGAATCTTCAAGGTGGTTGATGGTCTTTGGAAGAGCCAAAAATAGAGAGATGGGGTTTGCAGGCATGGTGTCCCAGATGCATCTTTTTAATATTTTTTGGATTTTATGATGGATGTTGAAGAAGCTATTGATTATGTTTTGGGGGTGGAAACGTTGGATATAAGCAAATAGGTAAGAGTTAATTTACATTTGGCTTCTTTATTCACAAGTAATCTCTATTTGGTAATGTCAAACATAGAGCAGGTTCAGACATTGGTAGAATTTTTTTTATGGCCTAAATATAAGCTAGGTTTATTGTCAAAGATTGAAACCCTCCCTCTAGGTCTGTTTCCTACTCTTCCTTTCTCTGGTAGGGACAATTTGGGTTTTATTATTTTATCTATTTTTCATGCTTTGGAATCTAGATTTTTGGTATTAGTAAATTTTTCTCAAGAAGTGGATGAGGCTTGTGTAGGTAAGAAAAAAATTACAGGGAATAATAGCATTTGTATGTTAGAAGTCCAAGATTTGCTACAACCTATTTTAGGTTTAGAGGAATAGAGGGCATAGAGAAGGAAGTCAGAGTGAGTAAAGGTGATTAAATGGCTGGAAAAAAGAGTTGTGATGGGGGTATTGAAGACTCCTCCTTGGTGTAAAGGAAAATTTCATTTTCTAAAGGACCCGAGTAGCTCTCAGAGACATTTGGTCTTCTCACATCTACAGGAGGTAGTTGAAGCAGAGCCTGGAAAGGTGGTAGCAACGGTTGGATCAATTTTAGATGTAAAAGAGCAGGAGGTGCAAGTAACCAATTTTAAAAATTCTACTAAGTCACTAGCATCGAGTGACTTCTTGCCAAATAATGGTGAATTAGTGAAATTAGTAATCCTAAAATGAATTTTATTTGTCTGATCTTTCTATATAATATATGGATAGCATGATGTTTTAATTTGTGATAATAGTGACAGTTTGGTAGTAAGGATGGTTTATCTCATAACCATTTTTTTTTGGTTTGGTCATTATGCCTTGACATAGTCAAATGTTAAGCCAGACAAGCTTTTGTTCTTATGAATTTCATATGTTATAAGGTTTAGTGACCCATAAATTCTCTAGCATCGATCCAAAAAAAAGAAGGAACTAGAAAGTAATATATAGATAGTTTTAGGAAGCTTAGGATGAAAGGGATCTGTATTGGCAATGGTATTGGCTTGGTATTGAGGCCTAACCCCTCACTTCACAATCCTACTATGATAAGGGTGTCAGGGGCTTTGCTAATATATACCATCAACTATGTGTTTATACTTAGCTAGAAAACTAAGTCAACTTCCCCTTTGGTGTTGAAATCCAAGTAGGTAAACCTTGGGAAGAAAAATGTTTAATGTTTTTTTTATGTAAAGTGATTTAGAAGTGTGTGCAAAAGAAAAAATAATAGTGTGACTAAATTGGTAAATTTAAAAACCACCTAATTAATTTGTGTTTTTTATTCTAAGCATGCAAGCAACTGATATGAAATACAAACTAATTATCATAAAAAATAGGGTTAATTATGTTGACTATGAAGAGTATAGAGTTGGTTCAGGTGACATTGTATGCAAAAAATGCATAACAAAGTTGACAAGGTCGCTACTATTCTACAAAAGTAAGATCTAAAAAAACATTGTCAAATAGGTCAACTATGTCTTATAAATATAAGATAGGCTACAAACTGTGTCAAGATAGTCGACCTACTTTTTTAAGGGCTGCAATTTCATAGACTGTAAACATGTGAAAAATAGTACTAAAAATAAAAAATTAAAATGATAGATAGAGTAATAATGAACCTTGGTGATTTTGAAGATATTTAGTTTGTAAAATTTTATGCTGTGATGCTCAAGTGTTGATTCAAATATTCTATGAATAGATTCAACCGGATCAATGGAGTTTGTAGAACATGTGTGCTAAAAATAAGGTGAAAATAAAGTTGAATGGCTTGACTATGTCTTCAAACTTCTATGTTGAAAAAGAAGATCTGTGAATAAAGTTGACTAGTTTGACTATGTATGCAATCCTGTAACTGAAGAAGAAGAATGTGTTGAGCTTATCAATCTAGTCATTTTAGTTGGAGAATAATTGCACCAATAAAATAGAGTCATTTTGGGGAGACTGTGTTAAACCTATGCACAGATTATTAAAACTATACCAATAGGTTCGATACAGTACTGAAAAAATAAAAATATATAATATGATGATAAAAATGAATGCATGAAATAAAACCTACAAGGGTTTGATTCATGTTGGGTTTACCAAAATGTATACAAGGAAAATATAGTTGACCTATTAATTAATCCTAACTCAGAGAAGATAAATCCTACTTACACTTTTGATTGTTCATACATTATATATTCAAGGTCATGACCAAGATGGATCTGCTAAACCTAACCAAAGGATCTCTTACCATAATAACATCACTAGAGAGGGTTTCAAATCCTCTAGTCAAGAAACATTATGTAATAACTCTAGCTAGGTCCTATGAAAAGTAAAGTAAAATCTAATCTAGTGCTCACCAAAGCTTGTGGCACAAAGTGGGGCTAATAAACATAAAAAGTAAACATGCATAGAAGATCTATACTCAAGTCATTGTATAGGAGATCATAATGCATGGGAAAGTATTATAAATGCTAATCTATCTACTCTTACAAAGGAGGAACAAAGTTAGGAATACTTACCTTGGAAGATGAACCTGTCGAGCCTCAATCTCTCCCTTGGCCAAGGTGCTTTGCAAGAGGTTGTTGTGGTATGTAAGGATAACAAGGATAAGTTAAATCTAGGCTAAACAACTTCTCTATGCATATAAAATACTTATCCACAAGCCAAGATCCATATCTCCAAATATAGTATTGAAACCCTAAGTTATGCTCTTCAAGTAGAATGGTGGAAAAGAAGACGTGTAATATATTATTTTTCTTCTTCTCTTCTCTATAAATGATGGAGATGGATGTGTATATATAACTAAATCTAACCCTAAACTTTCTAAAAGTTTAGCTGACATAGTTGACTTAATTTGAATTTGTATCGCTATTTGAAAAAAACAAGTTAGGTCTTAATCTAGGTTGGCCAAGGAGAACCTAGACCTATAACGTGCTTTTAACAAATTAAACACAGGGTTGACCCAGGCCAATAGTGTGTGCTAAATGTCAAAAAAGGGTTTTTAGGCTTATAAAGGGGCTAAGTAAGGTGGTGAATTATTTGGATGAGTGTGTAAGGGAAGAGGCAAATCTTAAGGAAGTATATAAGATATGGTTATGCAGATAGCAAGTGGTGGTATAAGGGACAACAATCCTACAAAGCATATGGTCTTCCCACCCCTTTTATGGTGTACACTTTAAGGTGTGCACTCAGAGAGATTGAGACTCAATGGATTCCTTCAAGAGAAAAAGCATCAATAATTGATAAATTTTGAAAATATTATGTGTATATATAGGATATCAAGGTAGTCATAACAACTAAAATTGGCAATCCTGATTGCCTATGTAATGTTATCTATGCAATGCATATAACCAATATCCCAAGAATTTCCCTAATAACCCATAGAGACAAGTCTATTGCATATATTGTAGAGTAGATGTCCAAAAACAAACATAATATTATTTGGTATTGGATAAACAAAGAAAGGATAAGGTAGTGCACAACATAAATATGATCAATGCATAGCCAAAGTAAAATGCATTTATACAAGTAGTGATTGGGCATCAAAGAGGCGAGTAAGGGTTACCACCTTTGGAAATGCCTCAAGATCAGGGAATTATAAAATTAACCTAGGACAAATATCTTAATCCTACTAAGGAAAAGAATTCGATGTATCAAGCTGCATAGGTCTTTCAAGAGGTCCAACAATAACCAACTTCTGAGGGTGATAACACATGCACTAATGCCCAAATATATGCAAAAATTGTAAGGATCATGAGATAGGAGGGTGTTGTGACTACTTTAATACAATCTGAAGTTACTTAGTACACTATGCAAAATACAATTTGAAGTTACTTAGTACACTATGCAATGAGGATATCTCCCAAAACAACACTAATCTTCTATAATGTGCACAACAAGGTCAACAATAGAATGATAAGGTAGTCTGGTATGTTAAAACTAAGAAATCTCAAGATGTTAATTCTCAAATGGATATTGAGTTAGCTAGATATGAGATTCTAAACGGAGTATTTGATTTTGGGAGCACACTAAATATTATTCCATAATTAACTTGGGAAGCCATTGGTTGAATAACCTTCAGCTATAGTCCATTACTCTCAGTATGGCAAATTATGGTCAAGTTGAACCCATCAAAAGGTTAGATGATGTTTGAATCAAAGTGGTTGAACTTAGTCTGTGTGGAGATTTTGAAGTCATCGACATGAATATAACAAATACTCATTATCCTAATTTAATTGGTAATAAATGGGTTTATGATGTCCAAATGACCATCAATATTATTCACAACTAGTTAAAAGCACATCAAGGGGGAAAATAGTGATCATGCCCATGAATAAGTCTGAGCAAAATCCATACATTATCCCAAAATAACTAGAGTCGTCTTATGCCTATAGGATAATAGTTGGTTTAAAGTTGGTATAGATGAAAGGTAAAATGCTTTGTGACTTGTATAATATCAAGTTGAGAAATTATACACTATGTAGCAAGAAAAGTGACCAGTATATAAAACTATTATAACAAAGTCTCTAGTTAGGCAGGTTCATATAGAAGAATGTGTTTCTTCATTAGTGTGCTCTCTGATGAAGTCTTAAGTAGATTTCTTATATAATACATGTGCCACTATGATGGATTATATGGAGCCTACTCTCAAGGGTATTTTACCATGGGAAACAACATCATCCATAATTGGTGACTCAAATACTCACATATTGAATTGGACTCACAAGGATCATGAGTTATGACCTCTATGCATGGTTTTCACTGTAGAATGATAGATACCTCAATATTTTGTGATAGAATATCTTGATCCATTTATATTAAGGCTCAAACACCATGTATTAGAGGTGTATCAATGATTCAATACACTCAACTATGTGTTGAAAGGAGCTATTGAAACTTGGTGGACAGTCCATAAAAATTTAGAAATTAACTGGGAAGAAGCATGTGAATTATTATGTGCAAGGTTATAGCTACTAGATACTGTCAAATTAGAATGGCCTTTATTTCAAGAATGTCAATGTCTAAATTTGCACATTCATCAGTGTATGGATATATAGACCACGTAGAGAGTAAAGCTAAGATATTGGGTGCACATCTTTAGCCACACCTTAGCACCTTTACCAATGGCTTGGTATATGCACCAAGAGTTTAGAATATAAACCAAGCATTAGGCACTAGTTGAGCAAATATTTCATTCAGACCTTTGTATTTGAACATGATAATCCATTAGTGCATGAGGCCTTACATAAAATCAAAAAAAATATTTATCATAGATATGAAAAACATTTAGCAATTATAGCTCAATCATCATCATAGCAGGAGGATGCATAGGATTTGAATGTGGAAATACACAATTATAAAGTTAGCCAACAAGAACAATCTCTTATCAAGACATGTAATATAATAAAAGATGACCTAATAGATTCTAATGATAGTGATGGAGATATTAATCTTGAAGGTTTATTTGAGCCTGAATGGGAAACTGAATCAAACCCAGTTTAAAGCACAAATCAATTGGAAGAAGACATACTATGCAACATAAACATTTCATAGCGACAAGGTAAGCACATTCTAAAATATGTTCTAGCTAATGCATTAAGAAAGATATATCAAGATCCATTATGAAAGATTAAAGGGAAAATTAGAGCAGGTTTGGATTTTAAGCTTTCAATAGTGGGAGACTATTGGGAACAAGAGCATATTTCAAAAGTCTTACAATTGTTCAGGGGATACCAACATGTGTTCCCAACCAAATTCTCAAAGATAAAAGGCATAGATCCATCTTTAGGAGAAATGCATATAAAATTAAAAGAGTGCACTTGACCCATTAAGAAGCAACCATATAAATTAAATCCTAACATGAAAATAAAGGTAAAAGTTGAGTTGGATCAAATGCAATAAGCTAGAATCATATATCTGATAGAAAAATTAGTTTGGGTAAGTCCTATAATGGTGAAACCAAAGAAAACTATAGAGATACAATTTTGTGAGGATTATCATACACTCAATGATGCCTACGTGAATGATCCCTTTCCAATACCTTTCATGGATGAAATCCTTGAATTGGATGTAGGACACAAAGTGTACTCCTTTATAGATAGATTCAATGGGTACCACTAGATTTTAATTGCAACAAAAGATCAAGACAAAACTATGTTTACAACTTAATGGGGTTCATTTTCATATAAGGTAATGCCTTTTGGAATTAAGAATTCACCCACAATCTTTTCTAGTGCCGTAGTAACTACATTCAAAGATTTCATTCATAATTTTTTGGAAGTGTATTTGGATGGTTGGGTTTTTTTCTCTCTATTTAAACAACATCTATCGAAGGTGTGACTCATGTTAGAATGGTGTCAAGCATTGTGTATTGCTCTAAATCTAAACAAATGATTATTTTTCACACATTTTGGTGCTTTGTTGGGCCATGTCATATGCACAAATGGCATTTTAGTTGATCTAGATAATATTGTTGTCATCATATGGATGCCACCACCTATTAATTCTACTGAAGTGCACACATTTCTTAGTCATACAGGATATTACAATAAGTTTATTAAAGGGTATGCAACTATATCTATGCCCATGGAAAAACTATTGCACAAGGATATAAAATTTAAATGGATAGCATAATGTCAAACAAAATTCATTGATCTAAAACAAAGGATCATAACAACACCAATTTTAGTATCTATTGATTAGAATAAGCCATTCCATGTGCACATAGATGCTTCTAGCACTACAGTAGGAGTTGTCTTAGTGCATCCAGGTGAAGGTGGACTAGATCATCCTATACATTTTTCTATTAGGAAGATATTTATAGCTAAGAATAATTATACTACTACTAAAAGGGAGGCTTTAGTCATAGTTTTTTCAATACAAAAGTTTCAACACTACTTGTTGGATACACCATTTGAGCTCTTTATAGATCACCATACATTGTGATACCTAGTTAATAAGCCAATATTAGGAGAATACATATATAAATGGATTTTGTTGTTTTAAGAATTCCAATTTTGTATTAATGCCAAGCCAAGCCACAAAAATGTTGGGCCAGATCACCTCAACAGACTTCATAATGGGGAGGAACCAAAGAACTTAAAGATGAATCTCTAAATGCACATCTATTCAAAACTACTATAGTTCCCAATAATATGGAAGATGTTTCCAATTTCTTGGATCAAGGAACCTTCCCTGTGCATTATATAGAATGAGATAAAAATCAAATGGTCACTCGAGATATATTATATAGCCTCATTAATAGGTTTATGTACAAACTCAGTAGAGATTATGTGCTGTGAAAAGTAGCTCTAGAGTATGAACAACCTCAACTATTATAGGAAGCACATCAAGGGATTACAAGAGGTAATTTTTTAGGTGAAGATATTGTAAGGAAAAAATTTCAAAGTGGGATCTAGTGACATACATTATTTTAGGATGCTCACAGAGTCACCAAACACTATAATGTATGCTAAAGAATGGGAAAGTCAAATCAAAAAGACAAGATTCCTTTGGTGCCAATGATTATAGAATAACCTTTTGAGCAATGGGGAATAAACTTTGTTTGTCTTATAAGTCCACTAAGTAAACAAATTCATTTGCTATATATTATTACTATGACAGATTATTTCACTAAATGGGTGTAAGATGCTACCACTCCAAGATGTGATGTGAAAGATGCTGCCAAATTTTTATACAAAAACATTATTACAAGATTTGTATGTCTGGTTAATTTGATCAGTGATAGAGGCATGCATTTCCTAAATAATACTATCAAGACTCTCACTGAGGAGTTTATCATATCACACCATAAGAGCATAACTTATCACTTGTAGGCAAACGAATAGACTAAAGCTATAATTTACAAAGGGATGATTGGGAAGATTGCATCCCTACAATTCTATGGGCCTATAAAACACATTAATAAAAGTTATAGGGTTCACTCATTTTTAACTCGTATATGGCCTGGAGGCTATAATGCCTATGGAGTATATTGTTCCTAGTCTTTACATTGTGATGGTTATGAGATTAGGGGATCAAAATTCATTGAAATCATGGTTGATGGACCTAACAAATATGGAAGAAAATAGACAAAAGGGACAATGGATACAATAGATTAAAAAGTAGAGTTAGAAAGCATGGCATGATCATCACTCATGGTCTAAATAATTGTACCCATAATAAATAGTATTGCTTTATGATATTAGATTTAAAGTATTCCCAGGAAAGTTGCACATTAGATGAAAATGAACCTATATTACTCATGAAGTATCACAACATGTTACTATAGTGCTAAAATATTTATAGGGAACCATACTATCAGGATGTATAAATGGTTGTAGGCTTAAGCCTTACGACCTTTATTCTCTATCATTCTACTAAAAAATTGAGTGGGTGCTAAGTGGCACCATGTAGTTAGTATTTTATTTAATGTTGTTTATTTCTATTTGATTTTTTTAGGTTAAAATGTTTGTATACTATGTTCATTGTAGTGCAACACATCATAGCAATCAGAAAGTAGCTATAATCATAAGGAACGATCACATTCCAAAGATAACTCACAAGAGATAGTTATAACTAAATCAAGGATATTTACTAAGTCTGAGAAGGTAGTGACAAGACAAGTATGAAGAAAGGAATGCCAATGGTCATGCTAGATCATTAATGATATGAAGTTTCAAAAGATTATATCATTTTTGAGGTAGATTGAGTAGTAAATGGAAAGGTGGATTCATAAAAAAAATTAGATAGATGAAAGGACAACCAATCACTCAAATAATTATCAAAGGGGTAAATCAAATATTTTAAGCATAAAATGTCATTATCAAGGTAAATTATAGCAAGTGATATTAATGGGAAGAGGAATACTCATGAAAAAATAGTTAGTGCATTCCAATTAATTGGAAAAACAAAATTAGGTACCAATAACTATATAAGAGTGAGGTATGGACAATGCCAAAACATTACAGACTCCAGTTAACAAGAGAATTATATGATCTACTTTTGGAATACCTTCCTACAAAAAAATTATAAACCAGAGCCCAATCAAACATAATAACCATTCATCATAGATCATCAATATAGCTATGGATAGAGGTCAATTATTGATCCCACTCATAGATGCACAGAAAGAGGAGATGGGGATTGGGTTAGGTATTTTCCAAACCAAGTATAATAACCTGGATCTATTTGATTTAATTGATGCTATAGAAACTACTTTGTTTTCATAAGATCCTCATGAAGCTACACAATCAAGATCCATCACACTTCAACATCCACTTTGAGGTTCCAATATATAAAGTTTGATTAGGTCACTTACATTTGGGCAACTAGATTAGGTCATGATGAATCTATTGAGTCACTAGAATCAAGGGGATATCCCTTTGTCCCAAGATATCATAATTTGGATCACTTTGTAAATAATGGTGCAAGCCACCAACCTTCCAAATCAAGGTAAATTTATCCTTCAATATAAATATATGACACCACTAATCCATTCAGACATGCAGGAGAAATATACCACCAAGCAGGTTGAGGAACACCATTTGATTCAATTGAGGATGCTTCAATGCACACTCTAGTTACTAAGTAATCAAACAGTCCTCTTGAAACTACTAAGTAATCAAATCAAATAACAAGAGGGGTAATTATATATTGCATATCAGATGATATAGTTACAAGAGGACTTCAATAGCCCTGAGTTTTTAGCATCTGAGCTCACCATCAAAATTAAGAAGGTACTTGCAAAAACCACATAAATATTTTAGTACCAATTTTTGGTTTTGTTATTATGCTTCACACAATGGAAATCCCCACTTGGACTAGTCAATGTGACTATGGATTTTTAGCCTGCTACAACCATCACAAACATCACTTAGATGAAAATAAGGTAGTGCTATGAGTAATTGGGGTGGTTTAATACATGGTGGATAAAAACCCTAACTTTGATCAAAACACACCCATGGATCCCATAAGATGTTATGAAATATTTTAGAAGCATGCTTCGATCACCAAAATGCATAATGGCATTCAAATCAAAATCCATTAATTAGCATCACCACATGTGACTCTGATGCCATTCTTTATTTATATGATAGAAGCATATGGTAAAGTATATAGGCAAAAATCCTTAGCTATAAGGTTGGTTCCACATCTACAAGTTATTCCTCCACAGGTGCAATAATCAAATCCAAAATAAGCACCACCATAACAACCACCACAATATCCACAATATCCACCACCATAGGATAAATGAAAAAGGAATGCACTTGTGCAATGTGCTTTTCCACTACCACCAAAGAAATAGACATGATAAACAAAGTCCTGGTTAGATAATACTATGTTTCTCAAGATAGGTGGTGAGTGCAACCTACTAGAGATGGGATTCAACAAGCATGAAGTCCTCAAATATATGTTGGAAGAAATTAGGAAGGAGGTTTATGACAAATAAGTGGAAAAATAATTCTTTTTTTTGAAATCAATGTGCACTTATCAAGTATAAAATTAGGTACACAAAGACCTTTTGGGTTGACATTACTCAACCACCTCCATCTATTCTTGTAGATACTATAGGGTAGGAAGCTAATCAACATAAGATCAAGGTAAATATATTTCCAATTTATCTAGCTATAGGATCATTAGCTACATAGATGGTGGATCTACCAGAATAAGGTAGTCCTACATGATCATAATTTTGATGATCGTGTATACACCCCACTACCAAACCATCACAAATTGTCAAATAAAGGATGGTATCATTTGGTGAACCTATAGGATCAAATGGTGCATAGAAGACATAAACAACATAGCAACAAGCCTAACCTCATGTTGAAAAGTAAAATATACCCTCACTCTTCCATCTAGATCTAAAAATAAGAAGCTCATACATAAAGGTTAGGTGGTCAAATTAGAATCATCTGAACATACTGAATCAAAAATTGAGCTGGTAGATGTGGAAATTATTGTGGAACCCCAAGACATAATTATGTCAAAGCTAATAAGAGAATAGGAAATTGTGTAGGATACACTAGATATTGAGGAGGCAAAAAAGGAAGAGGAAATAAAGTATAAAAAGGAGGAACGAAAAAAAATTAAAAATAAGTGGTAGAATAGGTGGCTATGTAGGAAGCACAACAAAAAGTTGCACAAGAGTAACAACAAAAGCCAAGTAGAAAGAAAGACAAAATAAAGTTGAATAAGTAAAGGCTATACAGAAGTAGGTTGAATAAGCTAAGGCTACGTGGAAGAAATTTGAGGAAGTAGATGATGTGAAGAAGATGGCCAAAGAAGTAGAGGAAAAGATGAAAGAATAGGAGAAAACCCACCAAGACCAATAAGAGGTGCATGCTTCACAATAGAATCAAGTGGAACAAGAAGCATAAGCCAAGGATTCTAAGGAACAACATAGGAATGCATCAAAAGTACAAGCAAATAAAGACAAAGCTAAGGCTGAATAAGAATCCAAAACTATGGTTGAGGTAGATGCTAAATCCAAGGCTCAAGATGATGCTAAATCTAAGGTCACAGAGGAAGCCAGAGCATAAGTTGAAGTAGATACTAAGGCTATAAATTAAGCTATAATTTAGGTTGATAAGGTTAAAGAGGCCAAACAATAGGTAGAAGTAGAGAGCATAGCCCAGATGAAGGCCAAAGAAGAGGCATCATAGCACAAACCATAGAGCTCTATCTACTGGTTGTGGTATGTCCCAACAAAATCAACTTGATGAACCACCTTCTTAATTATAGTGGCTTAATTTACACCAGCTCTTATGACACTAGCAACCACATCCATGGCACTTGATATAACTATAATGGAAACATCTTTGGATGTGACTCAGTTGTTTCTATCAAATTTGATTGAAGGCACAATTGCATTTCAGGGATTAATTACATAGAAGGCTTCAAACTTGGAGAAGGAAGTTCTAAGGTTGTATGAGGAAAAGGCCAAAGTAGAAGATCAGTTGGAAAAGTCACATTAGTTGATAAATAACACTTTTCCCACCTTAGTTACATAAGTGTTAGGTGATCTAGTAATGTTTGAGGATAATCAATTCATTTCTCTTTTGACACAAGTTACAAAGGATTGGGTAGTCATGTAGAAAGTGATCATAATACGCACACAAGGATATACTATCAAAAATGAAAGAAAATTTATTTTTGAACTCATTAAATAATATGAGTAGGTCTTAGAGACAATTATGCAATAGGCCAAGTAGATATCTTAGGATATGCTAAATTGGAGATAACATCTTAATTAGTCCTTGGCTACTAAAAAACCTGAGTTCACCACTGTAGATAAAGCTAAAGTGGTAATGGATGACCAAATGTATACTACAGAGGTAATGGGTAGGGTACTCAAGCAAATTTTATAATCCAAGAATGTTGCAATGTAGAAACTACAAGTTTGGCATACTGAAATAATGCACAATACCTTTGCAGTCATTCAAGCCGAAAAGACTATAGATATATTGGATGAGCTCATATTGGATATATATATCAAGTTATTTAATGCTAAATCATTAGTCACAAATGTAGAGGATGAATATGTGCAAAACATGATGGTGATTTAGATGCCTCTATGTATTCTACTTTCCATGGTTTGTGAAGTGCTCATAGATTAGAAAATGCTTAAGCATGATCTATCTCAAGTTGATCCAATTATTGCCCAAATAATAGTTGAACCATAATTCATTCCTCTATAGTATCTCCACCAAATTCTACAAAACAAAATCCTAGATGCAAAGGTGCAATCTCAATAATAACCTCCACCATTGGGTGCACCAAAAGCTAGTGGGTTGATAACTGAACAAATGCAACAACTTCCACAACAACCTAGTCAAATTTCTCCACCACCACATAATAGGTAATGTGCATTCCAATTTTTTGACTTTGATAATTTTTTAATTTTTTTAAGATAGCCTAAATATTTAGAGCGAGGTTAGACTAGTTGAAAAACCCTAAAGGGCAACCACCTATTTAGGCTAGTCTATTGAAAACCTACAAGGGTGGTAGGATAGTATGTTACTTAATTGAAAACCTAAAAGGGTGGTTAAGTAGTGCATAAAGGGTGAAAATTGGTAAAAAACACCTAGAGTGATTACTGTAACTTTGTTTATGGCTCATCTTTTCAGTTTAGTTCAGAACAAGTTATAACTTTGTCTTAGAATGAGATAAACATTTAAGTTCAAGAACGTTTTGGGCATGGAAATGAGCATGGTAAAATTGTAAAGTATAATAGGACACATGTGAAAAGTATATATTTGTGTCTTTTGTATAAAATTTTGTATGTATTTAGCCTAATAAACCTAATTAGGTAATAAAAGAATGTGAAAAGTTGTTTCTTTTATATCTCAAAATGTTGAAATATGAAGAGATAGTTGATTGTAAAAGGATATAATATCACTTTGTTGTAATATAATATGTTTTTTATGTGTTGATAGAGATTAATAGAATCATTATGATATGGTTTTCATAATCTTCTTTTATGTATGGTTAGTGCGTAGTAAATACTCTATTTTGATTTAATTTATTTATCATATGTTATGTTGTTTATGTTTTGCCTTTTGTTACAGCTATGTTCTTCTTAAAATATATGTGTAATTTTGTATGTAATTGATGAGTTATGAGTCTTTAATATACTTTATGACTTTTGGTTACTCTCCTCTGTGCAATCTATCCCTATAATTAGCATGTTCTAGATTATTTCCATGAACCTTTGTTAACAGTGAGGACAAGGGATCAACCAACATGGATGTTGATGTGGTATTTTTCGTTGATGTGGAAGAAGATGAGAATTTACATTTTCATGTTTTACCATAGTTACTTGATGTTTTTTTGGATCTATCTAGCAGACTGTATGTTTTTGGCCAATCTATTTTATGGTGCTATGATGGGTCTTGGGGTATGTCCCTCATGTTTCCCCTTTCTATCATTTTTAGTCTCTAGACTTATTCCTTGGATTATATTATCATGGAGATATCTCTAATGAATGACATTTTTTGTAAACTTCCTAGTTTTAATCATAGGGTTACGGACCCATTGACCCTTGAGTATCTATCAAAAAAATTGTATATCTAGGGATAATTATTTTTTATAACAAATAAAAAAATTATAATTAAATTTTATATAAAATATTTTTTTAATTATGAAATCAAAAGTATTCAAAATAATATCAATGTATTAAGATAGAATCAAACACAACAATAAGTATCTCTAAGGATAAATATTGACTTAGGCAAGTAATATTTAATTTGGCCACTTGCAATGTCATGATTGTATTTTATATAAAATATTTTTCAGTTATGCAAGTAATAGTATTTAAAATAACCTCAGTATAGCTATATCCAATCAAGTAAGTAATAGTATTCAAAATAATATCTTTGTAGTAATAACCAATAAAATATAACAATTAGTATCTCTAAACATAAAATTTAAATTAGACAAGTAATATTGAATGTCTCCACTAACAATGTCATGATTGTATATGTTTAGATTGAAAATACAAACAAATATAAATGGAAATATCTAGTTGTCAATTAACATGCCAAACCTGAAAATTCAAATAATTTATCATATTGTCAATTAACATTTCAAGCCACAAACAATGGCATAATCATCTACATTTGGATTTAATATTTAAACTAGAAAATTAATCAAACCAATATGAATGGAAATGTCCAATTGATAATCAAAAAGTTTGAATTCAATAAATAATATTGAATTTATCCTCTAACTTCATCATTATTGTTTGTATTTAGATTGAAAATTCAAACCATTATGATTGAAAACATATAGTTTTCAATCAATGTTATGACCCAATAGAAACCTTCTATATTTAGAATGAAATTTCAAACCATTATAATTAAAAATATGTTATCAATTAATGTTCCAATCCACTAGAAATGCCATAATCATTGTAAATAAATTGAATATTCAAACCAATATGAATGGAAACCTCCAGTTGGAAATATATAAATGCCAATCAATATTTTGATCGAATATCAATTGTCTATATTTAGATTGAAAAGTCAGACCATTATGATTGAAAATATGTAATTATCAATCAACATTCTAATCCAATAGCAATGCCATAATAATTTGTATTTACAATGAATATTCAAACCAATATGAATGGAAATCTTCAATTACAAATCGAAAAGTTTAGATCAAGGAAATAATATTTAATTTACTCTCTAGCATTGTCATTTCAAATTGATTTATCTTATAGCATTGTTATTTTAACCAATATGAATGAAAATTTCTAGTTGTCAATTAAATATTAAATATTCACACACATATAAATGGAAATATCCAATTAGTAGTTAACATTGTAGGAAAATATTAAAGCAATTTGAAAAAGTATCCAATTGTTTATTACATTATAGTTATAGATAATAATGCACTTATAATTTTTTTGTGGAATATTTATATAAATTTTAGATATTTAGTTTGTGTATCATGTCATATACCTTAATCTCTACTTGAAGATAACATCAATGTACAAATATACTAGGAAGCTTTAGAGTTTTTTTCATGTCTTCTTCATTGCCAACTAAGGCTAATTGTATAAACAATGTCATCATAAGCCATTTTTCCTTTTTGAATTCTTGAGTTCAAATGACCTTCATGAATATGATAAAATTTTATTTAAGAACACCTTTTTTGATAGGATCGAATACAATAGTGTTTGCAACATTATAAGAAAATTGAGCATCCCTCTAAAATGTATCCAAATTCTTAATACAATTTTTAATTTTTTTATCACAATGCTCAACACCTTAACAAAATAGAGGATGTTCGTTCACTTTATCTTGTTGTAACAACTTTACTAAAAAAAATTATACATTGATATATGTATCAAACAAACACTATAATACAAGTTGAAATTATGTGGATGCAACAGTTAAAAATTGGGTTACCATTCTTCGTGGTTGAATGTGCTCATTGTTTGTTTGGATTATTTCTTTCTTTTATGAAATAAATTACTATATTAATAATCCATCTAAATAAAAACAAGCAAGTGCATTAATGTATTATAGAATTTAACATTGAATTGAAAATAATAGTTAAATATATTTAATGTGGAATGTAGCAGTGAATTAAAAAGAATTGAAAATATAAGAATTAAACAATATTATATTTAAGCCTCTAATTATAGTCTATATAAATAGATTAAAAACATGTATTAAAATATAGCTAACTATATGATAAGAAATCAAGGAATAATTCTCAAGTGGTAATTGGCTTTTAATACCTGATTGTGAGCCAAAAGTGGTATTTAATGATGTTTGTTTTAATGTACATGTTGTGTCCATCACCATCAATTACACCTCTTAATGATCTTTTGATCCTTTAGTTGTGTCATCATGTTATTTTGTAGAGACACTTGTCTCTACTTAAATTAAAGTCATGCCCAAATATTATGGATGAGGGATGTAAATGTGTCAAAATGATGCTTCATACTTTTTTACACTCTGCCTACAATAGGTAAAATGTAATGTTAAACTTATTTATTGGTATATCTAATCTTCATATTCAAAATGAACTCAACCTACATAAAATTTTATAGTAGACAATCACCCACTCTAAAATGTGGAAGCATACAATAGGCACGTGAATTGTTTGACTAAATGTATGAAATTTGTTGAAGCATACAACATTCATGTGAATTATTTAAAAAAATGTATGAATGAAATATAGTCTCACAAAATGAAATGATTATAGGATATTTTTTTGTATTCTATTAAGCAACCATGCAACTATAATGGATAAGGGATGTAAATTATTCAATAGGACGATTGACACTTATTTTCACTATGCATGCAATGGATAACATGTACGTTGAATTTATTTGTTGGTAGATTTAAACTTCATATTTAAAATGACTTAAACCTGCATTGGATCACATGTATGGTTGAACTTATTTTTGGGTAGCTCCTATCTCCATATTCAAAATGAATTCAAATTATGATAGTTCTTAGAGTAGGTGGCCACCCACTCAAAAAATTTAAAGTGGGTAGTAGCCCACTCTAAAATGTGAAAGTATACAACATGCGCATGAATTGTCTAACTAATGTATAAATATTGTTGAAGTGCATACAACATTCATGTGAATTTTTAACAAAATGTATGAATGAGATGTAGTTTCATGAAATGAAATAATTACAAAATATATTTTTATGTTCAATTTTCAACCAACCATGTAGCTATAGTGGATGAGTGATGTAAATGCTTCAATAAGATGATTGACACCTATTTTCACTGTCGAAAATGGATCATGTATGTACTATTGAACTTATATTTTGGTAGATATAAACTTCATATTCAAAATGACTTAAACTTGCATTGAATCTCACACACACACACACACACACACATATTCGAATTTATTAATGGGTAGCTTTAAACTTCATATTCAAAATAAATTTAACCTACAATAGTTTTTAGAGTGGGTAGTCGCCCACTCTAAATTGTAGAAGCATATAGCAAGTATGTAAATTGTATGATTAAATGTATGCAAATTATTAAAGCATATAATATTCACATAAATTATTCAACAAAATGTATGAATGAGATGCAATGTCATATAATGCAATGGTTATATAATATCTTTTTGTATTCTATTTGTAAATAGTCATGCAATTATAGTGGAGGGATGCAAATGCCTCAATAACATGATCGACACTTATTTTGACTATACCTATAATAAATCACATGTATTATTGAAATTATTTGTTGGTTGATCTAAACTTCATATTTAAAATGACACAAAGCTCATTCGATAACATGTATGGTTGAACTTCTTTGTGGTTAGCTCTAAGCTTAATATTAAAAAATAATTAAACTTGCAATAATTTTTAAAATGGCCAGTCGACAAGTCTAAAATGTAGAAGCATACATTAGACACATGAATTATCTAACTAAATTTATGTAAATTGTGGAAGCATATAACATTCAAGTGAATTGTTTAATAAAATGTATGAATGACAAGTGGTTTCATGGAATGCAATGATTGCAAGATATATTTTTGTATTATATTTACAAACAAGATCATACAATTGTAATGGATTAGAGATGTAAATACTTCAATAAAATGATTAACACTTATTTTTATTATGCCTATAATGAATCACATGTATAGTAATATTTGAAAGGTAATTATGTCTAAATTATTATTACATTGAATATATTGTAATAAAATTTAATTATGTCTAATTTATTATTATATTTTACATTATTAGATTTAATATATTATAATAAAAGAATATAATGATAATTTATATTTAATATTATAATAAAATCTTACATTAAAAGCTTCAATTGATTTTATTTATTTGAAATTATAATAGTTTATATTTAATATTGAAATAAAATCTTGTAATAATAGTTTGCATATATTTATTATATTCAATATAAAATTATAATAATTATTATTTTTAATATTTTAATAAAATATTATACTACAAAATTGTAATAAGTTTAATTATTTAAAATTATAGTAATTTACTTTTAATATTATAATAAATATTGTAGTTTATAATTAATATTATAAAAATATTAATAATATATATTTTTAGTAATAATTTACATTTAATATTGTAAAAAATATTTAATAATGAAAGTTTATAGTAATATTTTATGTTTAATATTATTAAAAAGTTTAACCTATAAGATTTTAACTATGTCTATAGGCATTCTACAATGGCATCCTGGAGTGAGTATGTAAAATTTTAATTCTAACCTTAAATTTGAAGTCTATTTGACGGCCACTTAAAAAAATCTATTTTAAAAAAACTCCTGCAATACAAAATATATATTTTTTACCATACTCAATTAATTTTTACAACAACAATTAAATTATATAAAATGCAATAATCATAAAATAAAGCAAAATGACTTCCATTTATATTTTGTAAGTGAGAACCCACAACTCTTATTTGATCAATTAGAAAAAAGTGTTATGAAAAAATCCTTCTCTGGAGAAAGAAACAATCTCCATTCATTTTAGAAAGGAGGATTCATGCTCTTCCCTTCAGGATTAAAAGATGTCAATACCTTTTTCTATTATGATTTGAATACTATTAACTTTGTTTCATACTGAAGTGTTTGCATATAGGTATCGTATTTATGCTTAAAAAGTTGTTTAAAATATATATATAATATTCTAATCTATATTTGATGGTAATGTTTCACTAATAGAAAGATTTTATCTTGTGATGTGTAGCTAATCTACAATTTTAGTCCACGTCATTGACTTTTAAATTTTAAATTAAGTAGTTTGTAATTATTTATTTATTTATTTTAAAATAAATAGTCTAATTTTAATGTTATTTTGAAGGCTTCCATTTTTTTCTTAGTTTAAGCATTCCCATTATAAATAATTGTTAGTAGTGGGAAGAATGGTGAATTTAATTCATTACTTTGGGTTTCTCATCTTCTAACTTATTTTTTCGTTAGTAAAGTTTTCGGTGAGTAGTACATAATAAATCACCCTTATACTAGAAATATTATGAATATAGGATAAAGGTAATTATAATCTAATAATGTATTTTTATGTTTAATTTAAGGCTTCAAAAAATAATTTTAATTAGATATTAATTTGTGTAGAATTTTTAATCGTATATATTTTTAGTCATTACTCAAATGACCTCCATGTATAGTCCTTACCTTGTAATTATTACCAAAAATATATGAGAAAAAAAATATCATTTGGATAATGACTACTCATGGAAATCATTTAAGTAATGACTATAAACATACATAATTAAAATCCCACGAAAATTAACATCTAAGTCTAGTTGAAAATTAACATCTAAGTCTAGTTTTAAATTAGTTTTAATGATTTTATCAATATAAATTTATTAAATTATTACTATTAATGTATACCGCCCTATTTATATATATATATATATATATATATATATATATATATATATATATATATGATTTCAATGTGATTAAAAGATAATAAAAACTAAGAAAAAGTATACTCTTGCAAAATATTATTTTGAAAAAAATTCTAATTTTTAACATTTCATCTAAATTTCATTCCAATTATTGTATATATTTTGTAGAATTTTTGGTATTATTTTAATTTTTTTAAAATATATAAAATGGTTTAGATAGAATTTAAATAGACCATTAGATTTTTGAAAACATAACCATTTTTTAATGAAAAATCCGATCCATGCATGTCATTAAAAACATAACTTTCCTAAATGGATGTAAATTCCAACCCCCACTCTCTCGTTATTGAGTAATAAATTAAAATCGTAGATATATTATAAATATTTTAATTAAAATATAATTATATAAGAAATATATTAATATACACATCTCAGATAAAGTTATGTAAAATAAGTCGAGAGATATTATTCTTGATGCACCTTTTTTATTTGTCACAAATTTAATATAATACCTCAAGAATGATACCTCTCTATTTTTTACATAGATTTATTTAAGATATATGCTAGTAATAGTTTTCATCTAATATTGTGTAGTTATTATTTTGTTAATCCATACAAAAGTTTTTATTCATTTAAACAAAAAAAAGTTTTAATCATTGGAAACTAAAAAAATTTACATTTAATATTGAAATAAAACTAATAGTAAAAAATTATAAAATTAGGAACATATTCTAATAATGTATTCATTTAAAATTAAAATAATATATATTTGATATTAGAATATGAATATTTTATTATAATTAAAAAAATATATATTTAATATTGAAATATAATTATTTTATTATTATTATTTATTTTTAGAAAATAAGTTTATCCATTTGAAACTATAATAATCTACATTTAATATTGAATTATCAACTTATAATATAAACATATAATAAAAATTAACATTTAATATTTTAATAAAAGTTTATAATAACATATTGAAATCATAGTTTAGAATATACTATATTTTATTTTATTTTTTTATGAAATATATCTATATATTAATTCAACATAAATATACAAATTATTCACAAAAAAATACAGGTGGTATGAAATCACACTATGTCACATTAGGTAGAGCCTAGGAGCAAAAACAAAAGCATCATAAACTAGGTAAAGCTTAGAAACAAGTCATAAAGTCATAAAAAAAAAAAGATAACTTTTATGCAGCAAGAGTAAGGCTAAAAGGTGAAGGATCCATATCATCATTAGGACCCCAACCTGAGCTTGGAAAATCATTATCATATAGAATAGGCTCCCAGTCAGTAGCTTGATCATCGTCCCTGTCATCATTTTTTACTTGTGTTTGAGTGGGCAAAATGTGATGCAGGAGCATCAAGGCAAGAAACCATCATTTTTGTGTTTTAGTCTATATGAGGTTAATTGTGGTCAAAGTATGAGGTTAATGTATGAGAAGGAAATTATGAGGTCCAATTGTGTCCTTGGAATCATAGAGTTGTGTTAAAAAGGTTATAGGTGTTTTCCCTCCAAAATAGGGAATTTAAAAATTCAAATATATGTCAAGAGTCTAAGAGGGTTAAAAGCATGTAAAGAGTGAATAAGTGAATAAAGAGGGATTAAGGAGTCTAAATAGGTGTTATAAAGGTTCATTATAATTTATTTATGTTAAATCCCTAAAGTGGAAGTCATGTTTTGTATAGTCACCCTCATCCATGCGTTGGGTTGATGAGTAAAGAGGTAGTTTTGGTAACCAACATAGAATTTGGTTGAATGGAAGGATTGGTACATGATTCTGAGGTATATGAAGAGAAGATATCTCCACAAATAATGGGAAGAGGTTTAGAGAATGGAAAAATATAATAAACCCTCTCAAGAAAGAATGCACAAGTCCTTCATGGACTGTAGTGTAATAATTATTGTTGCAAATGAATAAAAGTGGATTGATTCTATGTGCCAAGGTTTTTAATGTAGCATTGTATTGTCTTTAAAGTTCATATTGTTTTTGAGAGGCCTTGGATTCCAAGATTGTATGGTTCTTGTTTTTGTTACAGGTGTGAAGTCAAATAATGTTTGTTCTAGTCCAATAGAAGAAGGATTTGAATACGATCCTTCCAAGATTATAATAAATATCTTGAAAAATATTTTGAAGAGGCTTAGAACCTCAAAAAACATTGATATGCTTAAGGGTGGCCTGAGAAGCATGAAAATAACCCAGGTGAAAGAAAACTTTACCTACAGACCCTATTTATGCCTGTAAATACCAAGGTAGAAGGTAAGTGAATATGGTTAACAATTTTAGAGTACATTCCAAGTGATAAGTTCATGAATTAGTTTAGGTATTAATCCAAGTACATAAAAGTGAATTAAATTCCAAACTTTATTGGTGGAATGACACAATACAAATGATAAGACAAGTAACATGTTACTAAGAAAGGACTCTTGTACATAGTCCTAGACAAAGGAAGAAAATGCAGATGTAGAAATAGCATTGTAAATAAGGTTGATCATGGTCATAGTAATTTATTTTTATGATGAATGTGTGGTAAAGGTTTATAATAAATTATATTGTGCTTTGAAAACAAATAGGTGATAAGCACCTATAATTGGGTTACCCCTATTTTGAATATACAATCATCTTGTAAGAGAAGTTGAGACCTATGTTTTGTTCCTACTTAGCATGTTGTTGGTATATATGATATAGGAAGGTATTCCCATTAGGAAAATTAAATTTTTAATCTTTAAATAAGTTTAAGAATATTGAGGTTGGTTTAACTCTCTATATTGTTGCTAATAGGCATGTAGGTTGCCTGAAGGTGTACAGTCTTATGGAAACCAATAACATTTCTTAAACAAAAGGTGTTGCCATGAATTATAATAGTTTTAATGAGTCATAAAAAGGGTAAGGAATGTGTTGGAGGTTTTTAAGTATTTAATAAGTGTCAATTAAACTTATAAATGGATATCCCCTACTGTCACGGTCCTATAAAGGACTTAGAAACCTATATTTCAATGATTTAGAGAGGAAAAAAATGAAATAAGATGTATTATCCATGGAATAAGTTTTAAAAGGAAAAAATATAACTTTTGGTGAAAATTTGAGCTCTTTAAATGTGATATAGCTCTAGATATCTCATTTTGTATGTCTACGGATCTGAGCAGGACTAGTGAAACCCTAGATCAGGGTTTAGCCAATAAAAAGAGTTACAACTATCAAAATGTGATGAAACTTTGTAGTTAGGTTGAATTTTATATTAATTGTGTGAATAACACATATTTATACATGTATGTACTCATTCATATGGATTTTTATAGTGTTGTGTTGCTTCCAGGTGGAATTAGGCCTAAAAAGGACTAGTTGAGATGAGAAGAAAGCCATAAAAGGGTGAAGAGGAATAAACCAATCCTTATAACTTCATGTTAAGTTTTATATATTTATAAGGATACTATATCAATCCCTATATCTTCAAGAAGAGTTATGTCACAAGATATACCAAGGTAAAACTTCTAAAATAACACTACTAGCCTAAAGAGACTTTGGAGGGTGAAGTGTATAGAAAGAAGTAGTGAAGGTGAGTTAACAGTTGAAATGGGTTAAATCATGTGTGAATTTATCATCTAAAACCATCCATGTCAAAATATTGAACCTTTTCCACCTAATTTAAGTCTTTGGCCCTTGTGACCTAAGGGGAAGTTGCCTAGTAGCAACTAGCAAGAGATTGGAATCAAGTTTGTGAAAAAGATGAATGCTATGAGGTAGAAATAGAATGTGAATATTAATTGAAGGATATAAAAACATCAAATACACCTCAAGGAGTAGATTCCATTCAAGGAAGATAATAATCACAGTGAGAAATAAGAGAGTGCAACTAGCTAAAAGTAGGGACAATCAAGGAATGACATAGCAAGTATATGAGATATCTTTAAGGCCAGAGTCAGTTAATGAAAGTTGTGTGACTTCTCCCCATGTATTTACATCATTTGGTATCAGATCAAGGGAATTTATTTATTGACACTGTGGATTTCACCCTTGAAAGAAGGTTGATCTTCTCTCTTCCACACGGCATAATGGAGACTCCCCTCTTGCTATGGGTTTACAAAAACTAAGGGGAGAATCTCTAGATAAGGGCTAGATCCCTTTGATACATCTCTAAAGTCTTTTACTACTACTTCTAACAATGGGGGGGTGAAAAGGGAGAAGGATATAACCAAAATAGAAATTATCTAAATAGTGATGCACCAAATGATTTTGATCTACTCAGCTATTTTAACACTTCAAACTAGAAGAGGGCGGATAGACACTTTATATGATGAAAATACCAGACTGTAGGGATATTTAATAGGGGGATTAATGAAGACACATAGAAAATGAACTTACCATAGGCACTATAGAAAATAAATTGTCAAATAACTACTCTTTTGTCTCTATGCTCTAGATGCAGCACTTCCTATTAACCTACAAAAATGGTGCTTGGCTACACTAGGGATGTTGGTGTCAATCTATGAAAGAATCAAGCTAAAAATGACTAAGCACAGAATTGATACATAGACACACTCAAAATTATATCCATCCAGATAGAGGTAAAATGCATTCTTATTGATCAAAGTTAAAATTTTGGGAGGGCTTCACCTTACAAAATGAGAGATATATTTCTCAACTGAGAGGTTACAATATATATAGCATGAAGAAGAATACTTTGGCACCTTCCAAAACAAGTGGCCCATTCTACGTTGAATGCCTAAGAAGGAGGAAGTTCGTTGAAGGAACCATGTTATGGCAGTCACAAGTCTTGACTTTGGTGCTTAAATCATATTAAATGTCACTATAAAAGCATGGGTCACTTTGTCTCATCTGCAACAATAACTTCTTATGCTGACGCTTTCTGTGCCACCTAGATTGTTGTAATTTATGTCTGTACTTGGCTAGGTGTGTCCTTTGGAACATTATAAATGTTGTCATATGTGTGCATAGCTGTGTTCTAAATTCTCTATTTTGTTCCCTCTTTCCTTGTTATTTCTTGTCACTTTCTAGCAATTTGAGCTCACAGGTTATTCTTCTCATCTTTTCTTGGCTACTCAGGGTCCTTTCTCAGCTGATGCATCCCATCAAAATTGAAGTCTATGGGCATGTCACCATTTGAAAACTAATGGCTATTTCACTATCTTGAATTTGATGCTTGTGGGGATGTCACCAGATGTTTAAACTACCAATGGCTAGTTCATCATGCTAAAGTTGACGTCTTCGGGCCTGTCATCACCTTTGGTAATTCCTTTGGCCTTTACAAAATGAACCTTCTCAAAGGGAAGGTGTCCCTTCAAAAAAGTGGAAAGGTCCTTTTTGATCACTGGGAGCCCTCTGCAAGGGCGCACTTGCCCTTTGGGCTCCTTTATCTTCCTAATTCCTTTGGACAAAATGTCTGAAGGAATTCCTTTAGACATTTTGCCCAAAGGAAATCTTGCCTTCAAAGTCTCATGTCTCAGCCTTCCTTTGTGAATTTCTTCTAAAAAATTGTCTGAAGGAATTCACCCTTGGTTCTACATGGATTTTCTTCAAACAAATTTTTTGAAGAAATCCTTTATCTTTTTTCGCTTTGTCATTTCTTTCAAAGGAAAACTTCCCTTTTGGCCTTCTCTTTGATCTCTTTTCAAAATTTGTTCCCTACCCTCCGTAAGGGCACCTTGAGTCCAAAATATCCTTTGGAACCTGCTTGAACGGCCCCATTTGGCACCTTCCTACCCTCCGCAAGGGCACTTGCCCTTCAGAGTGTTTATAAAATACTTGCATTTCATTAAAACTAGCCCATTCATTTGTAATAAAAGGCATGCCTGAGGTAATTTTATGAAGCAAAACAAGCCTTAGATCAACCTGAAACCTACAGGACTAAAATCACTTAGTTATTTCATGGAATAGGCCTATGACAAAGGGAAAAAACCATGATTGCAGCAAGGTGAAGGCATCAAAGACTGGGATAGCAAGGAAAGAAAGGGAGATCAATTTTTTGGCCTATAGGACCAAAAATGGTCAAAAATTTGGCGATTCACAGGGGAAGCATGCCTAATATGCTAAAAAAGACTGGTAGCCTCAAATTCCATTGGGCATGGAGTCAAGATACAGCTTGAAAAAGTTATCAACATCCTTCTAAAGACCTATGAACCAATAAAGCTTTACCTTAAGCAACAAGGAAAAAACAACACTCAACAAGGCTAAAAAACACTGACACCTGTGCAAATAACATTTAGGGAAAACAAAGACAACTAAAAGTAAACTATTATGTACAGCTACATAGATATATTTGCCTCCCTCCTAGATCAAAGGGAAAACTTCTCAAGCCTCCATGGCAAGAAAACTTATTTTGACTAGACAAGTGACTAAATGGAATGGAGACTTGGTGACTTGCCCTTCTTGCCTGCCACCTTGATTATCTTGTATCCAAGTGGATCAGGGTCAAACATGTCTCCAACATCTATGTATTCACTTTGACCTTTGAAACTTAATTCATGTTTGCCCCTCATGTTGGTGTATTTCATCAAGAAATCAATGGTTGGTAGCTTATCACCATAAGCCTCATTTAGCTCATAGCCCCCTTGACATGCATCATGGATTGACTTGTTCCCTTTTGCCTCATTAAAGATCCTGTCAAATTGATCTTCCACTTCATCATGGATTTCTTAAAGAAGGGTATCTATTATGATGTCTGAAATGAGATGACAAATTGCTTGCTTATCCCATAAAACATCACCTTCTTGCTCAAAGCTCTCTTCTTCAAAGCTTTCAACAAGATGGATAGGGTTCTCCCTTTCTTGATTAAAAACAAGAGTCTCTAGTTGTTTAAAGACATGCTCTTGATCCTCCTCCAACTCAGGTCCCATGACATGGTCATTCTCTTCATCAAAGTAACAAGGAAGTTCATCAAATAAGGGAGGAGAGAACTCACCATGCTTACTTTCCTCATCATCCCTTGTTGACTGATAAAGTTTGTCAACCTCTTCTTTATATTGCTGGAACATCCACATGTATGCATGACCTATGTCTTCTCCTTTGTTGATGATGTATTCAAAGGGAGCATCCATGATGATCTCATCCTCATTGTCACTCATGATAGCCTCTTGGATAGCTATAAATTAGATCATCTCTTCTTCACTTGACTCTTTCAAAATAGGTTCCTCCTTGAGAAAGAATGGAGTGGAGGGTTGATGGATAGACTCATGTGGAAAAGGAGGCAATATTTGAGCTATAATCAAATGATTATCTTCCTTCCATTTGGCCAGCACTTCATCTACATCAGATGTGGCTTGATAGCTCTCTTGAAAGAGTGTATATGGGGTGTGTTTAGACATGAAATTTGTTATTTGTTCTAAACCATCCATCACACCCTGGCTAAGGAATCTCATTCTGGACTCCAACTCTATAATTTACCTAGTCTATATTGTCTTGGGAGAGCCTTTCTTGGAGATCATGAGGATCACCATGAGCAGGAGTCAGCTTCATCATTTCCAAGGCCTTGAGCTAGTCCATGGTATTCCCTCCTCCAACTTGGAATCTTGACATCATGTTGAAAGACTCGAGGAGGTTGAGGAAGACTAAGAAGAGACTGTTGATGCATAAGAAGAATTTCCTAAAGAAGGGTGTGCTATTTTTTGAAAGGCATAGGATGATTCCCTTCAAAGGAGGATTCATAGTCTAAGGAATTAAGAAGTGTCATTTCTATCGGAGGCTGCTCTAATACCCTTTGGTGTTGAAAAGATAGGTGCAAGGGATTAAGAGTAGGAGTGGTTAATGTATTAGATGAGCTAGAGTGAGCAAGTGTTATTTTGTAGAAAGGATTTGGTGCACAAGAGGGGGCTTTCCTTAGAATAGGAGGGGTCTGCTTTGAAATGGGAGAAGGCACATAACGTTGATTGCCTTGAATGAATGGACTCTCCTATTTTGCTACTTCCTCTTTCATGGATTACAAGGCCTGAGCTTGCCTAAATAAGAACTCCTCTTTATACATAAGCTCTTATTGATATCTATTTTGCTCCTCCAATCTACTTATCTCCATCACTTGCTTCCCAAACTCTAGTGTTATTTCTATTACACTAGGTGAAGGGAAACTAGGAGAGCTACTTGAGGTGATTCCATGAACAACCTGAGCTTGATCAAAGTTATATGAAGGAACACAAGGCCCATGCTATTGAGCAATGGAATTATACATGTCAAAATGTGATTTCCTGATGGCACCAAGACTGCTTAACTAGCTGATTCAACTCAGAGTCGCCATTGGTGTTGGTTGAAATGTCTCCAAAGGCTGATTAGTTTAAGAACACACCAAAAAATCCTTCAACTCCTTGGACAAACTATCCCATCGAGCATGCCAAAAACTATTGACATTGAGGATTGCACCCTTGAAAGAAGGTTGAGCTTCTCTCTTCCATGCGGCACAATGGAGACTCCCCTCTTGTTGTGGGTTTGGAAAAACTAAGGGAAGAATATCTAGATAAGGGATAGCTCCCTTTGATGCATCTCTAAAGTCTTTTACTACTACTTCTAATAATGCGGGGGGGGTCAAAAGGGAAAATGATATAATCAAAATAGAAATTATCTAAACAGTGATACACCAAATGATTTTGATCTACTTAGTTATTCTAACACTTCAAACAAGAAGAGGGTGGATAGACACTTTATTTGATGAAAAGACCAGATTATAGGGAGCTTTAATAGGGGGCTTAATGAAGACACATAAAAAATGAACTTACCATAGGCACTATAGAAAACACACTATCAAATAACTACTCTTCTATCTCTGTGCTCTAGATGCAGCACTTCATGTTAACCTACAAAAATGGTGCTTTGGTTACACTAGGTATGTTGGTGTCAATCTGTGAAAGCATCAAGCTAAAAAGGACTAAGCATAGAATTGATACATAGACACACTCAAAAGTATATCCATCTAGATTGAGCTAAAATGCATTCTTATTGATCAAAGGTAAAATGTTGGTATGGATTCACCTTACAAAATGAGAGATATCTTTCTCAACTAAGAGGTTACAATATATATAGCATGAATAAGAAGATTTGGTTTCTTTTAGAACAAGTGGCCCATGCTGCATTGAATGCCTATGAAGGAGGAAGTCCATTGAAGGAACCATGTTGTGGTAGTCACAAGTCTTGACTTTGGTGCTTAAATCATATTAAATGTCACTGCAAAATCATGGGTCACTTTGTCTCATCCACAACAATAACTTATTATGTCGATGCTTTTTGTGCCACTTGGACTGTTCTAATTCATGTATGTGCTTGGTTGGGTGTGTCCTTTGAAACATTCCAAATGTTGTTGTATGTGTGCATAGCCATGTTTTGGATTCTGTATTTTGTTCCCTCTTTCCTTGCTATTTCTTATCACTTTTTGGCAATTTGATCTCTCAGGCTATTCTTCTCATCTTTTCTTGGCTACTCAGGCTCCTTTCTTAGCCAATGCATCCCATCAAAATTGATGTATGTGAGCTTTTCACCATTCAAAAACTAATGGCTATTTCACTGTATTAAATTTGTTGCCCACGGGGATGTCACCGGATGTTTAAACTACCAATGGCTAGTTCATCATGTTAAAGTTGACATCTTCAGGCCCATCATCATCTTTGGTAATTCCTTCAACCTTTACAAAATGAACCTTCCTGATGGGAAGGTATCCCTTTGGAAAAGTGGAAAAGGTCCTTTTTGATCACTAGGAGCCCTCTGCAAGGGTGCACTTGCCCTTCAAGCTCCTTTGTCTTCCCAATTCCTTGAGACAAAATGTCTGAAGGAATTCCTTCAGACATTTTGTCTCAAGGAATTGGGAAGACAAAGGAGCTTGAAGGCCTTCAGACATTTTGCTTGAAGGAAATCTTGCCTTCAAAGTCTCATGTCTCAGCCTTCCTTTGTGAATTTATTTGGACAAAATGTCTGAAGGAATTCCTTCGATCATTTTGTCTAAAGGAATTCACCTTTGGTTCTACATGGATTTTCTTTAGACAAAAAGTATGAAGAAATCCTTTGTCTTTTTTTGCTTTGTCATTTCTTCTGAAGGAAAACTTCCCTTTCGGCCTTCTCTTTGATCTCTTTTCAAAATGTGTTTCCTACCATCCGCAAGGGCACCTTGGGTCCAAAATGTCCTTCAGAACCTACTTGAACGGCCCCATTTGGCACCTTCCTACCCTCTGCAAGGGCACTTTCCCTTCAAAGTGTTTATAAAAGACTTGAATTTCTTTAAAATTGGCCCATTCATTTGCAATAAATGGCATGCCTAAGCTAATTTTCTAAATCGAAACAAGCCTCAGATCAACCCAAAACCTACAAGACTCAAATCACTCAGTTCTTTCATGGAACAAGCCTAGGACAAAGGGAAAAAACCATGATTGTAGCAAGGTGAAGGCATCAAAGATTGGGACAACAAGGAAAGAAAGGGAGACTAATTTTTTGGCCTGCAGGACCAAAAATGATCAATAGTATTCTCAAGTAAAATCTTGTTTTTATTTCTTTATAACTTATTGATTTGAGATGAATGCATATGCTATAAGGTATGTTTGAGATGGCACTTGCAGGGTATTGAGGGAGATAGAGGTTGTAGGCCTAATCCATTGAGATCAGAATAGAGGATAATAATAGTGATAAAGAAAAGAGAGATATAACCCCAAAGTTATTTGAGAAGGACAAGGAACTAGTCAAGAAAAGACTAGAAAAGATAGAGAGAAAATAGAGCATTTTAGCTCCAAGAGAGAAGAGGGAAGATAGAAGACTCCAAAAGAGAGTTAAGAAGGATAATAAGAGGTCCTAAATATAGGTCTCAAAGAAGAGGAAAGACTCAAAATAGGTCTAAGAGGTAAGGTTGATATACTTGCTAAGAGGAAGGTCTAAATAGGCCTATAAAATAAAGAGGAATGGAGAAGATGGATATAGAGAGATAAGTGAAAGACATAAAAAGAGAATTGGGGTAAGGTATAGAGAGGATAGATCTCATGATGAAGCTCATAAGAGATTATGAAAGCCAATGGATTGGTTTGAATGTGAGAATAAAGGTAAAGTGTCCACTAGAGTCACTTGTGAGAAGAAGGAACAAGAAAGGTGTCTTGAAAGATGAAAAGAAGAAAGAGAGAGCAACCCAAAGAGGCATGAGAAGAGAGATGTTTTCAAGTGAGAAACAAGAAGATAGTTCTCATTAAAGACAAAAAGAAGGATATAGAAGTGCCAAAAAGAGCACATGAGGGTGAAGAAAAGAAGAGAAGATGGATAATGTCTATGCCAAGGACATTCAAAGAGACTATGTGGTCTCTCATTTTGTATGCTAGCATTGATTTTAAGTTTGTGTTTGTAGGTATGAAGAATAAATTAGAGAAGGCCAACCATGAGGCCTCAAAGTTGATGAATAATGGGCCAAGAACAACACCCATCAAGTGGAAAGAGGATGACAAAGAGAAATAACCTCTTGAGGAAGATAAAGTGAAAGAGTTTGAAGGTATATCACATGTAGAAGATGAAGAGAAAGAGGAGTTATATGATGCATTTCCTTGCATAGCAGTTGAAACAAAGGAGATGGTGCACCAAGAAGACAATAAGTTCACCCAAGAAGACATGAAGTCACCCATGAAGACATAAAGGAATACATAATCTTGTAATAGTTGTCATTGGAGGTAAATAAATGCCTAAATGTAGATTTTGATTGCATCTATGATGAAGAAAAAGCTAATATGTAGATTAAGAGAAAGAATGATATATTTCATCCCTCAAAGAGATAAAAAAGGGCATGGATATGTATGGCCTAAGTGGATGAAACAAATAGGTAATGATAAGGAAGAAGAGAACCTCAAACAAGAGGTCAAACAAAGCAAAAGTACAAGTGAAAAACCAGCACAAGTATGGAAGCAAAGTACAAATGGCAAGGTATACCAAGTTGGCATGGTAGAGAACAAAGACATGAAGCAAGAAAGAGATGAAATGAGGAACAAATGGCAGCCCAATTAGATACAAGGTATAAAATGGGTGATAAAGAGCATGAAAAGAGTACAAGAGGATCAAGTTACAAGTGTACGCCAAGCAAGCATGAAGATAGAGGAAGATGGTAAGCCCACAAAGGAAATGAGATAGATGGTACATATAAACCAAGCCAAATAAGGTAAGTTAAAACCATTTATGTAAGAAAATTAATGCATAAATAAAGATTAGTGTTCTTCAAGTTTGTTTTCAAGTGTTGTATATGATTATATGTTTGAATTTGATTCTAATGATAAAGATATCTTGTACATGGAAACAATGTCCTTGATGAATGAGTATGTAGCAAGGTATGATGAATAGATTGATATGAATCTCACAAATGAGGGAGTCTAAGGAGAAGACAAACAACAAGCTACCCAAGCAAGTGAAGAGCAATGTGAACCAAGATTTGATGAGAAATTTGAAGAGATTGATGCACAAAGGTTGCAAGAAGAATTAAATATGTTCGAATAAATGTTCAATACATCAAAGAGGCTTAAAATATGTGAGTTATAGGAGGTAAATATCAAGGAGACACTCCAATAAAACTCAAAGGAGGAGCAACAAAGGAAATCACAAAGAGTTGTGCACACAAGGACACAATCAAGCAAGCAAATGGAGTG
Organism: Torreya grandis; assembly: GCA_037957365.1. Lineage (NCBI taxonomy): Eukaryota > Viridiplantae > Streptophyta > Pinopsida > Cupressales > Taxaceae > Torreya > Torreya grandis. The sequence continues at coordinate 518,654 of JARHVA010007488.1, read as the reverse complement.
TGAAGAAGCAAACAAGGTGAGATATTTCATGGGTTAAGCACAAAATGAGTTTAAAGTTACTAAACATGAATATGGGAGGCCAAATATTTTTCAAATAACAATGTATTATGGTGAGGATGAAAAGAACAAGAAGTTGTTCTTGCATAGCAAGCAAGATGAGAGGAAAGAGCATCAAAATGTGAAGTGTGAACAAGAGGCAGAAAGAGAGAGTATATAAAATCAAAGGATAAATATTGGCATGCATGAGATGCCATTATATCCTAATGAAGAAGATGATAGCATGAATAAGAAGCAAAAACCACTAGACAAGCAAGAAATAAGAGAAAACAAAGAGGAGACAAGCTATCAAACAAGCATGGGGAAGAAGAATGAACACAATTAATTGCAACTAAATATGTTGAATGGAAAATACATTTGAAAAATCAAGAATATGTAGAAAATATAGAGCTACAACATTTTGAATACCTCATTGAGGTGAAAGATGCATGGAGACAAACACTAGACAAAGCCACAAGGAATAAATGCAAGAGTTTTTCAAGCAAGAAGGAGCAAGGAATGAATAATAACATGCATGTGAATGTGAATGACCTTCAAAGAACCAATTGGAAGGTGAGGAATAAATTTGGAGGATCAAGTTTTCTCCCTCTTGGAGAGTATCATGTGGGAGTCTCAAGGCAAGAAAACATCATTTTTGGGTTTTAGTATATAGGAGGTCAATTTTGGTCAAAGTATGAGGTCAATGCATGAGAAGGGAATTATGAGGTCTAATTGTGTCCTTGGAATCCATTTAGAATCATAGAGTTGTGTTAAAAAGGTTCTAGGTGTTTTCCCTCCAAAATAGGGAATTTGAAAATTCAAATATATGTCAAGAGTTTAGGAGGGTTAAAAGCATGTAAAGAGTGAATAGGTGAATAAATAAGGATTAAGGAGTCTAAATAGGTCTTTTAAAGGGTCATTATAATTTATCTATGTTAAATCCCTAAAGTGGAAGTCATGTTTTGTATAGTCACCCTCATCCATGCATTAGGTTGATGAGTAAGGAGGTAGTTTTGGCAACCAACTTGATAACCAACATATAAGTTGGTTGAATGGAAGGATTGGTAGGTGAATATAAGGTATATGAAGATAAGAGATATACATAGAGAAGGTGAAGCGGGTTAGAGAATGGAAAAAGATAATAAACCCTCTCAAGAAAGAACGAACAAGTCCTTCATGGACTATAGTGTATTAATTGTTGTTGCAAATGAATAAAAGTGGATTGATTCTATGTACCAAGGTTTGTATAGTAGCATTGGATTGTATTTAATCCTCATATTGTTTTTTAGAGGCCCTGGAGGCTAAGATTGTATGGTTCTTGTTTTTGTTATAGGTGTGCAATCAAACAATGTTTATTCTAGTCCAACAGAAGAAGGATTTGAATATGATCCTTCCAAGCTTATAATAAATCTCTTGAAAATATTTTGAAGAGGCTTAAAACCTCAACAAAATCTAGTATGCTTAAGTGTGGTGTGAGAATCATGAAAATAACCTAGGTGAAAGAAAATTTTACCTACAGACCCTATTTATGCCTATAAATACCAAGGTAGAAGGTAAGTGAATATGGTTATAAATTGTAGAGTACATTCCAAGTGATAAGTTCATGAATGAGTTTAGGTATTAATTAAAGTACATATATGTGAATTAAATTCCAAACTTGATTGGTGGAATGACACATTACAGATGATAAGACAAGTACCCTATTGTTAAGAAAGGACTCTTGTACACAATCCTAAACAAAGCAAGAAAATGCAATTGTAGAAATAGCATTGGAAGGAAGGTTTATCATGGTCATAGTAATTTATTTTTATGATGAAATTCTGATAAAGGTTTATAATAAATTATAGTGTGCTTTAAAAACAAATAGGTGATAAGCACCTACAATTGGGTTACCCCTATTTTGAATATACAATTATCTTGTAAAAGAAGTTAAGACCTATCTTTTGTTCCTAATTAGAATGTTATTGGTATCTATGATATAATAATGTTGTCCCATTAGGTAAATTAAATTTTTAATGTTTAAATAAGTGTAATAAGTTTTAGGTTGGTTTAACTCTTTATGTTGTTGCTAACAGGCTTGTACGTTGCTTGAAGGTGCACAGTCTTATGTAAAATAAGAACATTTCTTGAACAAAAGGTGTTGCCATTAATTATAATAGTTGTCATGAGTGATAAAAAGGGTAAGTATGGTGGTGAAGGTTGTGAAGTCTTTAATAAGTTTCAATGAAACTTATAAATGGATATCCCTTGTTGTCACAGTCTTAAAAAAGACTTAAAAACTTGTATTTCAATTATTTGGAGAGGAAACAAAAGGTAAAATGATGTCTTATCCATGAAATAAGTTGAAAAAAGACAAAACAAAACTTTTGGTGAAAATTTTAGCTTTTTAAATGTGATATAAATCTAGATATCTCATTTTATAAGTCTACGAGTCTGAGTAGGACTAGTAAAACCCTAGATTAGGGTTTAACAAATAAAAAGAGTTTGAAATGTAAAAATGTGATGAAAATTTGTAGTTAGGTTGGATTTGATATTCCTTGGGTGAATCACATATATTTATACCTTCATGGACTTATTCATACACATTTTGATAGGGTTGTGTTGATTTTAGGTGGAATTAGGCCTAAAAAGGACTAGTTAAGATGAGAAAAAAGCCAAAAAAGGGTGAAGATTAAATAAATGCTTATAACTTCATGGTAATTTATATCCAGTTAAAAGGAGAATATATCAATACCTATATCTTCAATAAGAGTTATGTCACAAGATATACCAAGGTGAAACTTTTAAAATAGGGTTAATAGCTTATAGAGACTTTGGAGGGTGAAGTGTATATAAAGAAGTAGTAAAGATGAGTTGAGAGTTGAAAGGGGTTAAATCATGTGTGAATTGATAATCTAAAACCATCTATGGAAAAATATTGAACCTTTGACACCTAAGTCAAGTCTTTGGTCCTTGTGACTTAAGGGGAAGGTGCCTAGTAAGCAACTAGCAAGAGATTGGAATCAAGTTTGTGAAAAAGATGAATGCTATGAGGTAGAAATAGAATGTGAATATTAAGTGAATGATATAAAAACATCAAATACACTTAAAATATTAGATTCCATTCAAGGAAGATAACAATCACAGTGAGAAATAAAAGAGTGCAACTAGTTAAAAGTAGGGACAATCAAAAAATTACATAGCAAGTATATGAGATATCTTTAAGGCCAAAGTTAGATAATGAAATTTGTGTGACTTCTCTCCATGCCTCTACAACAAAATGGCCAAATAAAGTGTGTGTAACTTATCTAGCACATCTGAACAATCTCTAGGTGGCACCCCCAAGCATTTGGGTGTAGAGGAAGAGGAGGAACACCCCAACCATCCTACCTAACAGGGGAAGGAGGTGGTGGCTACCACCCTCATCATTTCCCAAGAGGGTAAATACAATGTTATAGGGTACCACTATGAGATTTATACCTAGAATGACTATGATTATTCCCACCATGAGGTGACTAAGGCACTCTATCATCCAGTCTGGAATCTTTGGAAGGAGAAGGTAGAATTTCAGCCATTGCACAAGGAGCATTTCCCCACTGGTAGAGGAGATCCTAAAGATGCCCAAGCTCTATATCCAATTTATTATATTTGAATTGAATCTATAAAAGAACATTTGAGATGATATAAGACTTGTGTAAAGCATAAATATTACAATCAGTAGAAGCATTATTAAACACAAAATTATTTCTTTCTTTCCAAATCTAGAAGAGAATCTCCAATCTAAAAGTATGCCAAACTTGTGTGTATTTTAAGGGCATCACGGGTTTGTCTCTAGAGAGGATTTGTTTCCAAATAAAAAATTTGGGCTAGAAAGGCCTAAAAAGATCATGGATCCAAGTCCAGACCTTTTAAGCTTTGGAATAGTACCAAAAAAGATGAGGAAGCATCTCAAGGTGGCCATAAAATGGGAAAGTAGGCAAGTGGACTTTGAGATAGATGAGTCTTTTGCCAATAGGTAAGCCTTGATGAAGTATACACCAAGCAAAATGAGCGATCTTAGGCTTCACATAAGCCCCCCAAATAATGTTGAAGTGAAAGCTCCACATTTTAACAGATGAGTTTAACCCCCAGTGGGCATTAATTTTGTCAACCATGGGCAAATGGGGGGTAGCCATGCATAGCCAATCTAAGTGTAATTGTATAAAGGCATTTCAACATACCATTTCCAATCCTTCTACCATGGTCGAGTGGAGTGGATAGATATTTTATGGAGCATGAAAGCTAGGATGGCATTGAGGATCTCCTAGTAAGACTCTTGGTCTGCATTAGCTAACCAAAATTTAGCTTTTACCTCCTCCCAGGATAGCCAAGAGTGAGAGCACCTACAGAAGATATCTTGGATGGTATGAATTCCTCTACAATAAATCTTGAGAGTGTTGACCTAAGGTACTTCTGCCAAGGGCACTTCATTGTGAGATAAAATGGGAGACCACTAGAAAGAATGGGAGTTAGTAGAGATCCTATTACTAAAACTAGAACCATTTCAAAGTAGCCATGGCTTAATCTTTTCCTAGGCCTTCCAGATGCTTTTGTCCACAAAATACCCAGTGATTTGGAGGGGAGACTGAATGAAGAGGGGATTGGGAAATCTAAGCCCTTTCCAAGCCTTCTAACCCTTAGACAAGACTAAGGAAATACAGTGTTTGAACAACACCTTCTAAGCTTCTTGACCCTCAATGGCCCGCACAATCCATTTGGCACATAAGGCATTTCCTTGTCGGGCTATGTCGATGAGGCCCATCCCTCCAACATCACATGTGAGGAAACAATATTCCCAGGCCACCCTATGAAATCCTTTACCTTGAGGGGAATTAGCTCAAAGGAAATTTATTTATTTTAAAAATATAAGTTTTATTAATTTGAAACTATAGAAGTTTATATTTAATATTGAAATATAAATTATAGCATAAACTTGTAATAATAGTTAATATTTAATATTGCAATAAAATTTTATAATAACATCTTGTAATAATAGTTTAGAATATATCAAAATTAAATTCAGAATATTTTTTCTCTATTTAAAAATTTTATAGTGTTTAAAACATAAATTTCTAAATTTCATATTTACTTTATGCGGCATATTCAAATTTTTAAAATATTACATTTTAAATGTAGGTAAAATTCCAATGCGACATATTCAAAATTTGAATATGAATATTTACTTTAAGATTTGTGTGACAAAAGATTACAATGCAACTCATAAATCTTAAAACTGCATATTCAAGTTTTAAAAATATTAAATTTTAAACTAGGCCATAAATATTAACACATTATATTCAAATTTTTAAAATGTCATCTTTTGAATTGAACCATAAATCTATATGAGACATTATGTTATAGTTTTTTGCAATCAAATCTGTCAGGGTTTAGTTTTTCTGCCAAAAAAAATGAAGGAAAGAAGAATAAAAATATGGCATTCAATCAACTTTTGATTTGTTGGTTGAAAGAAAGAAAACATATTTTACAGGAAGGAATCAATATCACAATTTGTCAGAGAATATAATCTCAGAAGTCACTTGTAAGGGAGAATAATATTATAGTTAGTTACATGTTAAAGGAATGAGACATTCATTTCAAAAATGCATAAATAATATGAAGTGCATGAAATTAACGTTAACTATGAAAAATAGTAATTTTAAAAAGGTTTAATAAAGAATATCTACAACTACTTCTCAACATATGGATCTAATCCAAGAAGATAAGGTTTTGAAGGCTTAAGTGATAGAATATTCACACAAATTAGTTTTTAATCTTTTATATGTGTCATTTATTATGTGTATTTTGTATTTATAATTATTTTTTACAATTTTACTCAAATATTTCATTGTATTAATGAGTACTTATACTTTGTAGGAGTATAATTTGTTGAATATTTGTTTGCTTTAAATTTTTTTCTCAATAACAATTTTACTTGAATTTTTTAATATTTTTTTATAATTAAATATCTATGAAAAATAGTTAATATTTGATTTTATTATATATTCATATATTTCCCCGCTTAATGAATTCAATATACAAAATTTAAAACTTTTATTTAAAATAATATAGACATTTTCTCACCTTATTAAACTTATATATAAAATTTAAAAACTTTTATTTAAAACACTATTCACAAGAAACAAACCTTTAATTTTAATTTTATTCATTACTTTCACCTTTCTTCATGTGATTTTAAAATATTTAACCTTTTCTTTTTATTGATTATAATACATAATTTAAAAATATATATAACATAGTTATATGCAAATATTAAAAATAAATAAACTAACTTTTTTATTTAGTTTTATTAATTGCATTTCAAAACTTGTTTATTATGTAGTATTTAAAATATTATTTATAAAGAATTTAAAATATTTAATTATTGATTATTTAGTATTGTTATCAAACCAAAAAAATATTAAGAGATTTTATGCTTTCATAGTCTCTCAAGTAAATAATAGTCAAATATTTTAGAAAAAATTGTGTGAAAAAGTTTTGGCCTTGATATTTTAGATTAACCCCCATGATCCCTCATCAGGAGAACTAGAATAATGATGGAACATGTTAACAACATGAGCTTCCTTAAATAGAACACCAATCACTAGAGGTAATTAATGCAAGATTAATCATTAACAAAAAGAAGAACGATTTCTAAGACAAGAGTTTGAAACCCTTAACAAAAAGGATAATTAATATTAAATTAAATTATGGAGACGAATTAATAAGTTAAAATAAAATTGATTTAAACTATAAAATAAATTAAAGTTACTCAATTAATTATTAAGATGATAAATTATTAATAATATAAATTTAATTAGCTATTAAGAAATTAAGATAATTTTTTTTTTTTGAAAAAAGGGGTAAAAACTTTAGTAATCTCAGAAAATCATAATACAAAGCCATAAAAGGCCAAAGCCCCAGACAAACAAAGAGAACATCCAAAAAAAACTAACAAAAGCCATCACATACCTACATCAGTACTGTCGTCACTCAGAATCCTCTCCATATTCTGACTTACCTCTTTGGGCAACTGCACCCAACCATCCACCTTCCGACCCTCCGTATCCTCTGATGCCCACTTGGCCAGACAATCAGCGGCCCTATTCCATTCCCTCAGAACATGGGCAAAAGACACTGAATCCATGAGCGAGCTAATCTATAATATATGTTGCACCACCATGGGAAGTTGCCAGCTCACATCAGTAATTTTCCTCTCAAGGATCATATTGATCATGATCTGTGAATCGGCTTCACATATCACCCGTCTCCAACCTAGCTCATAAGCTCTCCTCAAGGCATACAAAATAGCAAGTCCCTCTATCTTGTTAACCATCTGCTCCCCCATATGAGCCAAGAGAATAAAAACAACATATACAGAGGAGTCTCTACCTATCCCACCGATTCTAGCCAGGCCCGGGTTACCCCTGGAGGAGCCATCGGTGTTTACTTTCAAAAAACCCTCAGGAGGGGGCATCCATCTCCCACTCCTCTGAATTCACTGCTTACCACCTCCACCTCTCCTAACGCAAGCAGAGGCAGGAGAAATACCCTGTATACTGAACATGTCAACCAAATCGATGTCCCCCTTTGCCAGAGGCAAAATGACCTCACTCTTAGCTTCTATAGTTTCCTAGACCATTCTTATAATTCGACTCCAAACCTGTTGAACTCCCAATTTTACATCATTAAAAATTATGTAGTTTCTTTCCAACCATACCTGCCATAGTAAAAAAAATAGGACTAGCATACCAGGCGTCCTACAAGAAATCAGCAGCAAAGGGTGCTCTACCCAATTTTAACCAAAAATCAGCAAGGGAGGAGGCATGCACACACTAACACCTCCACACGTCCCACCAGGCATGCCACAATTGGCAAGTGAAAGGGTAGCTAAAAAATAGATGTGGCAAATCCTCCTCTTCACCACCACATAGAACACAGCGTGAAGGACAGAAAAAGCCCCTCTTATGAATGTTTTCCATGTCAGATAATGGTTCCAAGCTAGAGTCCAAGTAAAATAATTGCACTTCAGCCATGAGAAGCTGCTCCACACTCTTTTCCACCAAGGAGCCTCCCTTCCCTCCATGAATTACTGCACAACCAACTCCTGGTAGCCAGACAAAACAATATATTTCCCCTTGGGGTTCGGGGACCAAGCCAGTTCGTCAACTCCTCTGAGAGCACAGCAATTATGCCCAACAAGGATTAAGTACATCTCCATGCACTCTGCCTCCATATCCATAATTGGCCACTCCTCAGGACGCTTCCATCTCACTTCCATCAACTGGCCATGAAGAAGGAAGGTTTTAAAGTCGCTAACCTTATTCCACCCAACTTCGTTGAATCTCTATGAAAGTGCCTCCAGTTGAGGATTTTGAGTAACTATGGGGGGATAGCCATCCCAAGATTTGTGCCAAAATTGTGCCTCCATCCCCCCTTGCAAATCCAAAAAAGACCTCTCTTGATCAGAGCAGCTCCTTTCTTAAGAGTATCCCAAATCATCAAACCATTCCTAGACAAACTGTACCTTGGGAGATCCTTCAAGGGGATCCCAAAAAAATACTTATGGGACAAGATTTTGGCCTAGACCTAGTCTTGTTCAACACACCATCTCCAGTACAACTTGGCTACTAGGGTCATACCTACAAGCACAGACTGTCTAAGCCCTAGGCCGCCAAACTTTTTTGGGCTACAAACAACCTCCCATCTAATGAGACTCCACTTCATCAAAGATAGATTACCAGCCCACAGGAACTGTCTAGCCAAGGAATCAAGGTCCTTAACAAAGCTACTAGGCACCACCTGCAGCATACACCTATAGAGAGGAAGGGCCTACACCATTGACTGAATCAATTAGACCCGACCAGCAAAAGACAACCACCTGTGGGTCCAATGATTCACCTTGGCCCTGAATTTATTTAGAATCACCTGCCATGATTCCTTGGACTGTCTCCCTAAAGTTATAGGGATCCTAAGATATAATAACAGGAGGCTTCTGATTTGAAACCAAAGGATATCAGCCACACTCTGCTGAATGGTTAGAGGCATGTTGAAGAAATAAATGGAAAACTTGTCCTCATTAATAACCTATCTCGAGGCAGTCATGTAAGCATCTAGGCTACTGTGAATGTTACCTACCTCCCTTATGGTAGCCATGCCCATCAGAGCCACATCATCCACAAACTGAAGGTGAGAGAGAACAAAAAGACCACCTCCTTAGCTCCAGCCCTGGATAATGCCATCCCTGATGTTCCTTCTAATTAGCTGACCTAGACCCTCTGCCAAGAGATGAAATAGATAGGGGGATAGAGGGTCTCCTTGCCGAAAACCACGTGAGGCCCCAAAAAGATTAGAATGATCCCTGTTAACCAAAATAGAGAATGAAGTCAAAGTTACATAGCTCATAACCCACCTAATCTATTCTTCCTCAAAGCCAAAAGCACCCAAAACCCTCTAGAGAAAGGACCACTGCACCCTGTCATACACCTTAGACATGTCTAGTTTGATAAACATAGCCTTCTCCCTAGATTGGTCATGGAGTGGATAGCCTCAATAGCCACCACAATCCCATCCAAAATCTAACGGCCCTTTACAAAGCCACTTTGCTCCTCAAAAATCAACACCGCCAACCACTTCTTTAACCTTTCAGCAATCAGCTTCGATATAATTTTATAAATTACGTTACAAAGGGAGATGGGGCAAAAATGACTGAAGCGATCAGCCCCCTCCCTCTTGGGGATAAGGGACGGGAAAGTAGAATCCAGGGCCTGAAGCATTTGCTTGTTGTTCTGTGATTCTTGAACCACTGCCAGTAAATCATCTTTTATAATCTCCTAGAATTCTTGATAAAACTCAATCGAGAAGCCATCCAGACCTGGAGTCTTTCCCTTCTTCATCAAAAAAACAATTTTCTTTAGTTCCTCCAAAGTTATTGGTCTCATCAGCTACTCCTTCATATCTCATGAAACAATAGAAGGAATACAAGATAATATCAAATCCTTCGCAACCACATCCCTCTACCCATTTTCTTTGAAGAAAGAACTAAAATATTGATCAGCCTCATTACAGATACCTCTTGTAGAAGAAACCACCTCCCCCTATCCATCACCAAAGAAGTGATCACATTACCATGTTGTCAGGCTCTGACCAAATTGAAGAAAAAAGTGATGTTCTTGTCCCCCTCTTGCAGCCATTCTATCCTCACCTTCTACTTCCAGAATATTTCCTCTCTCAACTCCCATTCCTCCAAATTCTTGATAGCCCTTGCTTCCTCCTTCAGCAAAAAATCGGATAGTCCCTCCTCCCTAATCAATCTAGTAATGTTATTCAACTCTAATTGCACCTCCTTCTTCTCCTGAAAGATGTTCCCAAAGCTCTGCTTGTTCCACCATTGGAGCTGGTATTTTACAAATTGGAGGAGCTTAGCGAACACATACATTACAATACCAGTCGTAGGTCTCCCTACTCTCCACCAATCAGCAACTCATCCAAACAGGTCCTGGTCTCTTAGCCACATAAGCTAAAACTTGAAAGGTGGCTTCTGTTGCCATCAAGTAAAAGAGATGGTAAGTTTGATGGGCCAGTGATCTGAGCCCCTCCAGTCTAAAATCTCAAAGCTTAAAGACCACATGCCACCCACCCAAAAATAGGAAGTCATAAAATAGTCAATGCGCTCAGCAATGCAGCTGTCTCCCATCCTTCTATTATTCTAAGTGAACTGATCATTACTTGGTTTGATATCCACCAAGTTGAGTTCTGAAATCTTGTCTCTAAGCAAGATATAAGATGGCTCTAGTCTAGCATTGCCTCCCCTCTTTTCCAAAATATCCAAGATCACATTAAAATCCCCAGCCATGATCCATGGCAGGTAAGGAAAATCATTGCGAACCAGCTGAATGTTATTCCAAACAAGAAGCTTACCTTGAAAATCAGTGGGGGCGTAGACATTTGATAGAAGAACATACTCCCTCGACTCTGTGCATAAGGAGAGTATAGATAACGAATATTTGAAGGTGATCCAAGACACCGGTTTAACCTTACGTGGATTCCAGAGACAAGCCACGCCACCTGCTGCTCCCTAGGCCCCAATGCATTGGCATAAACCTTGCCTCCAAAGCTTAGGTGCAATACCCATCATGTACTCCACTGACACCTTAGTTTCTTAAAGAAAGAGAATATTCGGACAGTGATTCCTAACTAATTCCCAAATAGCTTTTTATCTAGGGCCGCTATTCAAGCCCCTAACATTCCAAGAGATCATAATCATTTCGAATGAGGCAAGAAGTGGGCATCTAAGGTCTTGATCGACCCAGATTCAACCAAATTCTCCCCAATCATCTTTATCCTCTCCATGTCCTTCTTCTTCCCTAGTTTCACGCTTTTCTCTAAAACTCCCTTCTTTCCCTCCTTCTGAAGAATTCCTAGGTAAGGAGGAGCCTTCCCTCTCCTATCCACCTCTAAAGCCCTTGGCTGATTTGGGCTATCCCCAATCTCTTCACCCTGAACTGGTTCAACTAAATTCTGCACTCCCAGCTGCCCGTCCAGGTTCATAGGTAAGGCATCATCCTCTGGATGCATTAAGTGAGAAATGGAAGAGTTGCCATCCGTTCCCAGCTCCCCCACCAATTTCTCTCCACTAATTAAACCTGGGTTAACCTCTTGTTGGCCCAACACATCCAATATCTTGAACCTATTAAATGAATCCTCTTCTTGTCACTCCATTAAGGACCTCTTATGACCTCTACTTCTGCTCTGAGCCTTAACCTACAAGAAACCCTCAGGGTCCTTACCTACACTAGCACCACCCTTCTTCCCTTTATTAGCAGTCGTAGCACTACTCAGTGGAGGCAGGGGTGAAGGATGTTGTTCATCCATTTTAGCCTTCGAGCACCTTCTCACTAGGTGTCCATACTCATGACAAAGGCTGTATCTAAAGGGGAGGGTCTCATAGTCCAATTACTGCACCCGGAGTATGATCCTGCACATATCTCCACCACATCTGGTAGAGGTCTACTCAAGTCAATCTCTACACAAATTCGAGCAAATGTCATGACTCTTTTACCTAAGGTTTGTGAAGACGATCCCACTAGCTTTCCTAGCATAGAAGCTATCATCTACAGAACATCTTCCTCGACAGCATTCAATCGGCATTCGAGGGAGGTGAACCCACACTGGGACCCTGTTTGGCAATTCCTCAGTTGGGTTAAAACCAACATGCCATGGTTTCACAAAAAGCCCTACCTGATTATAAAAGTATAGCCCGCCTTCAAAAACCCTATTTATATCAGCCAAGCAAATGAAAGTAACCATAAAGAAGTTGTTTGCCAATAGCGTAACCTCCATCTCGCCCTCTGACTCCCATACTCTTCGAGCCTAGCTCTCCAAAAAAGGGAGAGAGACTCTCAGTCCCAAAAATTTGTAGTAAAGTGAATGTTTGGAATAATACTCCACATCTTTAGCTATCATATCAAATGGGATTACAAGCTTTGGTCTTTCCTTAAAGCGCTCCAGGCAGCCATTGATCTTTGTGATCCTTGAACCCCCTATTACGCCAGTGTCAAACACCCCTAGAGTCTGACTAAAAACTAGATTCTCCATCATCCTGGCCTCCTGCCCCTGCGAATAGCTACCTACCACTTCACTAAAACTCATTTCCCACCTAATTTTATTCGGTTCCTTCTGTGCCATACTCACGCTTCACTAGAATCTTCCATCAGCTTGTGCAGACACATTCTTCACCCTTCTCTCATCGGACCCACACACACCCCTGCGCAGCACCAAAAAACGTAACTACAAGCTAGGGCACGACTGCCCTAGCTTGGTGACGAGTTGTAGAGCTCGTCCATCCTCTATTTTTTGATTTTAGAAATTAAGATAATTTTAATTTAACATTTAACACTATTTAATTTATTATTAAGATGAATTATAATGTTATATTATAATTACATATGGATTTTAATTCTCAAAAAAATAAAGGTTATTTAATAAAGATAATTTAAATTGACTAAAATTTAATAAAATTTAAAATAAAATAAAGAAAGAGAAATTAGGATCTAAAGAAAGTGAAAAAATAGCCTCCAAGAAGGATCAACACCTAGGCCTATGTCTTTATTCAAATTGTAGGGGTGTTTACTATTTTCAATGGCTTCTCTTAGTTTCTAATTTTGTAAATGGTTTTCTACTTTAATAACTTTGGTTTTCTCTATGCATATCACATGTTTAAAATACTAGTTTAAAAAAAAAATTTTTAATCATAGTGTATTTTAAAATATATAATTAAGTCATATTTTAAAATTTGTATTATAAAATAATAAATCAAGCAAAACAAATTTTCTAATAACAATAAATCAATTAAAAAAAGTTCTCCACATCCTGAGTTGATTCTATGTGAGAATTGATAATGCTCCATCAAGATAATGTTTGGAATGAATAATTGTGAGTAGTGAGTGGATGCCTATTCCAAAAATAAATCTTTTTGAATTGATTCTCTAATAGAATAGTCTATACGTAAAAAAAGGTGGATGTTCATTCTAAAAAAGTTGGGTTAATTAACTTTTTTACAATGGATTGTCACTTGTTTTCATATTTTTTTGAAATATGAGAATCGATGATCTCTCATCGAATTATTTTTTAAGACTGCACCTGAGTAATAGGCTGCCACACATACCCACTGGGAAATAGGATCAAGGCTTGATGTACTTTGAAAAAGCAACAAATTAAAATATTTCATAATAATGGAAACATAACATGAAAAGATATCTTGTAGACATTACATTTCATGAGACTGCATCTCATTCATAATTTTTGTTGAAATATTCACATGAATGTTGTATGCTTCCACATTTTGCATATATTTAGTCAAACAATTCATGCGATTTCATTATGCTTTCACATTTTAGAGTGGATAACCACAAGCTAAAAATTGTCGCAGGATCAATTCATTTTGAATATGAAGCTTAAATCCACCCATAAAGAATTTGAATAGTACATATGATCAAATGCATGTATAGTAAAAAGTGTCCACATCCAATTGAAACATTTATTTCCCTCATCCACTATAGCTAAATGGTTACTTGAAAATAAAACACAAAAATATAGCTTGCAATCATTTTGAATGGGCAACCACCCACTCTAAAAACTCTAGATAAACATCTAGATTTATAATTACATTATTATTATTTTACATCCTAATTTAACAATAATTATGAGAGAATCATGGATTCCACATTAAGAGTGGTCAGTCAGCCACTCTAAACATGTATAATTATTTATTTATTTATCTACATACTCAAGATTGACTTCTAGACTTATAATTAGGTTCTTATTGTTTTAAATATTACATTGGTAAGAATAATAAGTGAGGGATGGCTTTCACATTTTGAGTGGGTGGACACCCACTCTAAAAATTGTTACATATTTAATTCATTTTGAATTTGAAGCTTAAATCTACCCACAAACAAGTTAAACCATAAATGTGATCCAATATAAGTATAATGCAAATAAGTGTCAATTAACATATTGAAGCATTTACATCCCTCATCCACTACAATTACACGACTACTTGTAAATAAAACACAAAAATATAAGATGGAATCATTGCATTCTATGAGACCACATGTCACTCATTAATTGTGTTGAATAATTCATGTGAATGGTGTATGCTTCAACATTTTGCATACATTTAGTTAGACAATTCATGTAGTCATTGCATGTTTGCTTCCACATATTAGAGTGGGCAACAACCCACTCTAAAAACTATCCTGGATTCTTTTTGAATATGAAGCTTAGAGATACCCACAAAGAAGTTCAACCATACATATGATCAAATATAGATATAGTTCAAATAAGTGTCAATCGTCCCGTTGAAGTATTTACATCCCTCATTTATTACAGTTGCATGGCTACTTGTAAATACAATGTAAAAATATATATGTAGAAATCATTGTATTTCATGGCACTATATCTCATTCGTACTTTGTCTTGAATAATTCAAGTAAATTGTGTATGTTACCACAATTTGTATAAATTTAATTAGATAATTCACGTGCATGTTGTATGCTTCCACAGTGTAGAATGGGTGACTGCCCACTCTAAAAATTATCACATGTTTAATTCATTCATTTTAATATGAAGATTAGAGCTACATAAAATTAAGTTAATCCATACATTTGATCCATTATAGGTATAATGCAAATAAGTGTCAATAATCCTATTAAAACATTTACATCCCCCATTCACTACATTTACATGGTTGCTTGCAAATAGAACACAAAAATATATCCTATAATCAATTTTTTAAAATAAAAATTTTATTTAAATGAGAATGTTGTAATACAAAACTATACGACTAGTATGTCGGTAGACAATAACCTTTACATAGAGCTCAGGGGGTGAGCCACTAAGTCTTATCCCCATTGTCACAATCCTGCATTTTCATATATATATTCTATTGTTATTACTTTATCACTTTGATACTGGATTGGTTTAGATGTTATTTATCTGGATTATATGATACTTGTTGTAGTTGTGTTGGTTGCGTACTTACTCTATGATTAATTATGTTATGGGACTATTATTATTCTATTGTTGATGATTTTATAACCTTTATGGATTATCGGATTATGACATAATGCATTTGTTCTATGTTGGTGACTACAGGTTATCTATGAGCTAGGCAGGTTCATGAAGGTCGTAATCTTGGAACAATGTTTCTAAGCACATCTATATGACCAACATGTATACTATTGTTTGATTGTCCTTCAGATAATTTGATTTGGTCATTATTTTTTAGTATGTGTTTGTCAGCTATGATCCTTGTGTATGTATTGACAACTATACCTTACCAGTTCCGTTATAAGTTGTTACTTACCATTTTGGTTTATTATTTTCTATTATCTATTGTGCCACTACCTTTTACCATACTCATAGATTCATTATATATTTTGTAGGGTTTCTGAATCATGTTTCCTATTAGTCCCTACTGACCCATTAAACCTATCTAATCTACCTAGACCCAACCCTTAGAAACCTTTGTTATCCCCCTGCTACCCTAAACCTTGTTCGACCTAGCATTGTTATTTAAGGCTTATTGCATATTGTTTAAA